>JAVRXN010000004.1:0-190000 GCA_033556935.1 Timema podura | reverse complement strand
CTGAGGAGGGGAGATCGAGGTTCGAATCTCGGTCGGGTGAACTGGGAGGGTTTTTTCCTAAATGGTTTTCCACTCTCCCTCCACGCTAATGCGGGTTCACTTCCTCTAAATTCAACCTTCCCAATTCCTAATCCATTAGCGTAATTAGTACTTAAGCGTATAACCCAAACGGGTAGTAAGACGCGGTGCTAATAATAATAGTAATAGCAATAATAATCAATAGTTGTTCAAAAAGTTAATTCAATTACCTAAGTATGTAGAGGGTACTTTAAAAATTCTGTACTTTATTTTTCACAAATTCTTTGTTTATGTTAGCTACATCAGTCATGCATTATTTGTCAATGAAGTCTCCCTGCTTTTCAATACACTTAGCTCAGTTCTCTACAACTTTTCTATTCTGTCAGAAAAAAGGTTTGTGGTTGTGTGCACCACCTATTTCACCTCATAGCAGTCTCAGACTATAACCACCAGAGACATAGCAGTGTCTTAGGCTATAACCACCAGTGACATATCACTAAATAATGTATAAAATCATTTAATGAAAAAACTAGAATTATCGTCAACTACGATAAATTAGCCTCGTCACCCTCCCTTGCCCCCCTCCCCACCCCCCCACTTCCCCTTACTACCAGTGCTGAAATGCCTTAATTTGAAAGAGTGGGTTAAATATGTTTTCTAAATACATGCGACTAGAATGCCTAAACATAATTTAATGTATTTAATTAGTGTATAATTTAAAGCTTGTTGCGTATACTATTATTTTACAATTAATTTTATATATTTTTTTTATGTAATTTTACTTAAATTATACTAAATTATCTTAATAAATAAATATTGTGATCTTGAATTTATTTTAATAGTTGGCACAATGCTTTTCTTGCTTCAAATGAACAGCATGACCTGGGGTGTAAAAACCCGAACTCATTGGTGGCCGACCGGAAAGGAATGTGTTGCACCTCCCCCTCCCCCCCTAGACATTGAGCAAGGTCATTAGAGCCCCCCTACCATGCCTTGCTGGTTTTCAAGCAGCAAGCCCTGGGTTTCCTGTTGTGTTAAGTAGAGCCTTTTGGAAGAAGAATTACTTAAATCACAGTATTCTTGGAATATGAACCAATATTAGTTATAAAATTATTAATCACTTACATGTATATTTACTAACAATTTAAACATTAGTATTTACACAGTTCGCACAGACAGAATTGAATTAAACAAAAAAAAACTACTCCATATCATTATGGGTATGCGACCCAGGACTAACATACCCGGAGAATACGCCACTGGAAACCTGCAAAAGAAGACAAATATCTTACCTCTATCTGTACTATGTGGTCAATGTTCATTGCAATGAGACATTCACTGATCTTGCTATCAAAACCTTTTTTGAGGCTAAAAGATAATTTAAAAATAACTCATTAAGAAACCAAAAAAATTCTAGCTCAGTCTTTTTTATTTTTTGCAATTCATTTAACCTTTTAAAATAAATCAGTGTGTTATGATGAAGTTAGTTAGCTACTCTTTGGATCGGACAAATAAGAAAACGTTAAAAATAAATGCAACACTACACAGGACTGTGATTGGTTGACAATAACAGTGAACAGTATATTTTGACACTAACCACTTGAGAGTACATTTTGACACTAACCAATAAAAGAGTTATCAGTACATTTTGACACTAACCAATAAAAGAGTCATCAGTACATTTTGAGACTATCCAATAAAAGAGTTAGCAGTACATTTTGACACTAACTAATAAAGAGTTATCGATACATTTGAGACTATCCAATAAAAGAGTTATCAGTACATTTTGACACTAACCAATAAAAGAGTCATCAGTACATTTTGACACTAACAAATAAAAGAGTTATCAGTACATTTTGAGACTAACCAATAAAGATTTAGCAGTACATTTTGACACTAACCAATAAAAGAGTTAGCAGTACATTTTGACACTAACCAATAAAAGAGTCATCAGTACATTTTGAGACTATCCAATAAAAGAGTTAGCAGTACATTTTGACACTAACTAATAAAAGAGTCATCAGTACATTTTGAGACTATCCAATAAAAGGGTGAACAGTGTATTTTTATGTTAATCAATAAGCGAGTGAAAATTATCTTTTGAGATGAAACTACTAAAATGAACATAAGAGAATGAAATAGTTTAAATGCACAGCTTGCTTTACAAACACTTGAAAGAGGTTTAGAGTAATGTTTACTTTCTATCAGTACACCAAAGTTGTCACTAAACTGCAATCTCACACCTGACCGTGTTGTGTTTTGTTCCAGGGCGGCCAACGCGTTTGTTTACTATGGTCTGTCCATCAACTCCACCAGCTTGGGAGGTAACAAGTATCTCAACTTTGCCCTTGTGTGTCTTGTGGAGATCCCAGGATACACTATGGCCTGGGTGTGCATGAATAGGATGGGACGAAGGCGTTCACTCTGTACTTCCCTCTTCCTCTGCAGCGCCACGTGCGTGGCCGCCGCCTTCGTGCCGGAAGGTCGGTTCACCCACAGCATCGCGTTCAATTTTAATTTAGCAAGTCTAAGTAAACAACAGCCATTACAAAATGAGCTGCAAACTTACTTGACACCATACTACATTATCAGAGTTGTATTTCCTTTACGAAATTCCTTTACAAACCTTTTAATAACCAACCTCTCATAATACTTAGATAGATTCATTAAGATTTTTAATTTTTTTTTTAGCACAAGGTTTACTAAATACATTATCTAAGGGGAGTGGAGATGAAATGTTCAGTTGGGAAAAGACATCAACATTTACCAAGAGAATATGAGGGAAACATTCTAGTACACTTGGGTGTAGAAAGGTGGAGTTTGGGAGGGGTGGAATTGATGGAGTCCTCAAAGTGGGGGCTCCACATCATCATCATTATCATTAACTGTTTCCAGCCTGTGACCGGGTCAGTTTAGTAAAATGCCTCCATCTTCCTTTATTCTTCCACCATTCTTCCTCCTTTAATTTCTTTAATTCTTCTCCTCTCCCTTGAACACTTTTTGTTATCTGCTCCTCCCATATATATATTGGACTCCCTTGCAGTCTTTTTTCTATATACTTCATTTCCAACCTTTTCTTTGGCCTCCTCTCTTTTTCCATCCTCATTACATGCCCATACCATCTCAGTCTAGCTTCCTCTACTATCTCATGTACTCCAACATCCTCATTACATGTCCATACCATCTCAGTCTTGCTTCCTCTACTATCTCATGTACTCCAACATCCTCATTACATGCCCATACCATCTCAGTCTTGCTTCCTCTACTATCTCATGTACTCCAACATCCTCATTACATGTCCATACCATCTCAGTCTTGCTTCCTCTACTATCTCATGTACTCCAACATCCTCATTACATGTCCATACCATCTCAGTCTAGCTTCCTCTACTATCTCATGTACTCCAACATCCTCATTACATGTCCATACCATCTCAGTCTAGCTTCCTCTACTATCTCATGTACTCCAACATCCTCATTACATGTCCATACCATCTCAGTCTTGCTTCCTCTACTATCTCATGTACTCCAACATCCTCATTACATGCCCATACCATCTCAGTCTTGCTTCCTCTACTATCTCATGTACTCCAACATCCTCATTACATGTCCATACCATCTCAGTCTTGCTTCCTCTACTATCTCATGTACTCCTTCTTCATCCTCATTGCATGTCCATACCATCTCAGTCTTGCTTCCTCTACTATCTCATGTACTCCTTCTTCATCCTCATTGCATGCCCATACCATCTCAGTCTAGCTTCCTCTACTATCTCATGTACTCCAACATCCTCATTACATGTCCATACCATCTCAGTCTTGCTTCCTCTACTATCTCATGTACTCCTTCTTCATCCTCATTGCATGTCCATACCATCTCAGTCTTGCTTCCTCTACTATCTCATGTACTCCTTCTTCATCCTCATTGCATGTCCATACCATCTCAGTCTTGCTTCCTCTACTATCTCATGTACTCCTTCTTCATCCTCATTGCATGCCCATACCATCTCAGTCTAGCTTCCTCTACTATCTCATGTACTCCAACATCCTCATTACATGTCCATACCATCTCAGTCTTGCTTCCTCTACTATCTCATGTACTCCTTCTTCATCCTCATTGCATGTCCATACCATCTCAGTCTTGCTTCCTCCACTATCTCATGTACTCCTGTTATTTCCTAATCTTGTTTCTCCTCGTGACAGCTAACATACTCCTCCACTTTCCTAGTTTCTCTTACATTCAATGTCCATGTTTCTGTTGCATATGTGACAATATACAGTACTTCCTTACACTTCAAGGAGACTTACATTCTCCATAGCAGGTCTCTTACGCACCTCATATATGTATAAACAATTGTTTTTTAGTATAATTTTCAATTCAACACCTTAGCTCAGTCGGTAGCATGTCTGCCTATTGAGCAAAGGGTCCCGGGTTCGATTCTCAGCATAGCCAAAAAATTTATCATTGATGAAATATGGTTTTACGCTTTCACATTGATAAATTAACGGCCGGGGACTGGATGTTGTGCCTGTCAGTAGTCTTAAGTTAGAGTATAAGGCATATGAAGCTACGACAGGCCTAGTGAGCCAGTAGTTTAAATATATGGCTTTAATAAAAAAAACTGAGCAAAGCCATAGGCTGAAAACAATAATGGATGTAGCGTAAAAGAATATTTTTCAACATTAAACACAACTTTGGTTGAAAATTATTCTAGGGAGTCAATCAATAAAGTCAAACTAGAGGTGACCGATTCAGTCAAACCGATTACCGATTATTTACACCTTACCTTACAAAGGTTTTATCACCAGATATTGATTGACCGATAATTATACAGCTCTGAACTTCATTGGCGTATATTTCAAGTTGTTTGAATCTGTTTTGGTGGTTGCAGCACGACCTCAAGGAATTACTGGTTTTGTTACAGGCATGAACTGGGCAGAGGTGCTGTTATTCTTGGTGGGTAAGCTTGGTATCACCTCCTCGTTTGGGGTAGTATACGTCTACACGGCGGAGCTGTACCCCACCGTGATGCGCAGCGCAGGGGTCGGGGCCAGTTCCACAATGGCCAGACTAGGGGCCATGGTTGCACCTTTCGCGCCTCTCTTAGTGAGTCATGGATAGTAACTAATATATTCCATTTTCAACTTGAAATGGAAATAAAGTATAAATGTTTTTATTCAAAGTTCAGAGGTATCTAAAAATTTTTTGAAATATCCAAAATTCATGCGTATCCAAGCAGCTGGCACGCAGTAAAATAATAACCTAAAGATATGCTACATATATCACAAACATTTTATATATGCTACATATAATCACAAACATTTTATATATGCTACATATAATCACAAACATTTTATATATGCTAATATAAACACAAACATTATATATATGCTACATATAATCACAACATTTTATATATGCTAATATAATCACACACATTTTATATATGCTACATAAAACACACATACACAATAAATACATGCATAAAAAAACAAGACACTAAACTAGATGCCTCCCTATCAAACTAAGATGTTAAAAACCTTGTGGTTAAACATCTTAAATGTTATAATAAGATGAATCTATTGTATAAGTGAATCATCTGAGCTCATTTTTTAATTTATCAAAAATAGCTATTATATATTAACGAGTAGTTTGACCTTTTCTTTGCACGAGTAGGCCGCATCAAAATTATATCAAATTAGGCCATTCAGCATCCGACTACCAACTTTTTTTTATAGTTCTTCCTGGTAGCAGGTTTTTTGAGTTAGAATCGAATATTGAATCAAAGCAAATACTATTCACAAATTTTGAATATTTATCAAATCGAATTATATCCTAGTTAAATATGCTAAAATTATGATGTTAAATTAAATTATTTTGTGTTAGAAAAACACAATATATTAGTTATATCTCAGGTCCTCAAAGTTAACACATTTATTGTGTATTAAAGGGTAGTCTATATGAAGGTTTTATAAAGGCTGTTATTAGGAAAAAAAGTGTGGCTTATTTTCCGTCAGTATGGTAATAATTATTAAGTATTTAATTTATCCCACAAGAATTGTCATTAAAAGATATTAATACATTTTAGGCACAATACGGGATTCGCATGGCCTAAAACCTGATTGATTTTTTTTTCTAGTATGGTTTGTTATGAGTTATCAAATCAAATAAATATTGATATTATCGAACCTTTACAAACTCCTAGTGATTGCGTTCTCACATGTATAAGCCCCCTCCTTTTTTTATCATTGTTTTCTACTACCTGTTCAGGTTGTGCGTATACATAATAATTACTCTAATGGACTAAGGATGAAGAAGAAAGCATTTTATGGGTAATATACCCGCATTTGTGTTGAATATCTAGGAAAAAATCAACCTAAATAGACTCAACTGGATTTGAACCCCTCTCCCCCCGTCATAATGTCGGGATCACGATCAACTTAAGTTAACTTTAAGTTAATGTTAAGTTAACGTTAACATAAAGGACCTCCTCGTGTGTTTAAATGGAGGCGATCACGATGCAGTTAACTTAACGTAAGAGATGTCCTGGGAGGTCTTTTACTTTAAGTGAACGTTACTTGAAGGGTATCACGTGATCTAGCCAGCCAATCATTATGCGAGTGACGTCAACAGGGCTATTTAGTAATTCATTTGTTGGTTATTATGACCAATGTTTACTCTTTAGCTTAAGTTCTAGGGATCAGACATTGAAACAAAATAATTAAACTAAAATAGGAAAGATAAATTTATCAAAAAGTTTTGTAATAGATATTTATTATATCGATAGAAAACTGTAAACATTCCCAGATCATCACTGTAAAACTAGTACAAATCACAGATCATACTCGAGAATGAAGATGTTTGGCTCGAGTTGTTACGTTAAGTTACGTGAATCGTGATCACCACATACATTAAGTTAACTTTAAGTGAACGTTACATTAAGTTAACGTTAAGTTGATCGTGATCCCGGCATAAGCGGGCCAGCCTAACACGAAAGTGACACCTCAGACCGTTTGACCACTGAAGCTACCCTTGTCTTGTTTGCAGGGTATGCATATGAAGTCACTGCCACTCTTGCTGTTTGGCGCGGTGGCACTACTTGCGGGACTGTTGGCTCTCTTCTTTCCAGAAACATTAGGCAAGAAACTGCCAGATACCGTTGACGAAATCAAGAAGTTATAAAGTGCCTTCATACCAAATCAACTTTTATAGTGTGTAATTTTTAAGTTTGCTGACGAACTTATTTCTATCATGATGTATGAAACGTGTTTTTTTATTAGATGCTATCATTCTAGTGTTTTACAGTGATACACTTTTGTAAACATTGTTTATAGTTAAATTGGCCACTATTTTGATTTAGAGATATTTACTTTAATATTGAACCTCAAATACAATTTTGGTGGTCGATTTGATACGTACACAATTTGAATGCATATATTTATATTATAATGTTAATATGGTGGACAAACCACTTTGATTTTTTTAAATTGTGATAATGTTAGCGTTTGCTCAAATATATATCTTTTTAAAAAAAAAATCATCTTTTTTTCTAATCTATTAACTAGACCTGTGAGGGAATGAAATTATAAATGAAAATATAAATAAATTCCTGACTTCAGGAAATAACAACCTCCCATAGAAAATGGACGGGAATTTTTTTTTTAAACAATTTTACAATTTAGGCTTATATTTATTTTTCCAATTTATAATTTTAGTCCATTCGTTTGTTCATTCTAGTGTATTATATATATATATATATATATATATATATATATATATATATATATATATATATATATATATATATAAATATCGATAAAATTAGCAGTTTATGGCAATTTTATCAGAGAGTAATCAAATTGTATATCTTCAAATAAAGTGTTTAACGATTAGGAAGTCCAATGGCTAAAGTGATTTTTTTTTATAGTTGCAGAGTAGAGTATAAAAAGAAAGAGGTCATAAATATACCAGAGAAGTATTAAAGAAAAATTTTTATAATAGTTTTCAACTTTTTTCTTATCTAAAAATCCAAATTTCCTCAATTTAAACTTAGATTAAAATTGATAATAATGTTCAGAGAATCAAAACACATGCATCCTCCGATTGCTTATCCAACACCTAGAAATGTATCTTTGCTGCTGAAAAATAAATAGCACACAATATATCAATCATGAATACATATGAAAGCTAAATACACACTATACAGGGTGTTCAGAAAATCATAGCCCAATCTGCACACATAGTTTGTTTGAGCCAAAAGTAATACAAAACCCTAATACACTTACATTCGGAAACCTATGCTAATACCATTAAATTGTATTCAAAATTTCGGCGTACAGCACCTGGAGATGAAAGCTGTTCAAGTATGCATGTACAACAAGTTGCATAGGAGTTAGGCGCGCGGTAGTTCACAAGTAATAATGTCAAGCACTTTCTGTGTTGTAGGACCGTTAATGATGACCCTCAGAACGTATTTTCATTTCTAGATGTACTGGTGTGTTGTTTACTATTAACTGTGGTATGTTCTGCTGCCGTGCTCCAAGATGTCGAGGTGTGTAGTACCACGCACCTAACTCCTATGCAACCTGTTGTACATGCATGCTTGAACAGCTTTGATCTCCAGGCGCTGTACGCTGAAACTTTGAACACAATTTAACGATATTAGCATAATTTTTAGGATGTGTGTTGAGCTTTAGTATTAATTTTGGTTCAAACAAACTATATGTGCAGTTTGGGCCATGAGTTTCAGAACATCCTGTAAATACTTAAGTATACAGTAAAATGGACAAAAACAAAAAGATGGTGTCAAATTGTTTTGAGAGAAAAAGCGGCACATAGTAGGTCTTGGAAATATCACGAAATAGCTCATAAGAGCAGATCGTTGAAAAGCAGAGGGCATCAGTACTGGTACTAATATTATTTTTTTTTAATATTTTTGGAATGTACTTTATTATTATTAATTCATCGGCGTCGTCGTCGGCATTATGAGTTACCTTCAAATCTGATGGCCGACTAGAAACCAATTTTTTGCAATACGAAACCTCGCAACTGTTTTGCTGGATAAGATTTGTTGATGACATCTTCATGGTATGGCTAGATTCTGAAACTAATTTATTACAGTTCCTTAACAGGTTAAACCATCCTCTTTATGTAAAACGCTATGTTCTAGCCACCAGAGTCAAATGTATATGTTCTTAGGAAGAAGACCTCAACAAGTAATGTCAACAACTCTTCTAGGATTTCATAGCCCGAGGACACCCCAAACACAAAGTCAACAGTTAAATAAACAGAGCCCTAGCCAATCAAGAGCTTATAAAGAAACAACCTACCAATGACATACTGCTCACAACCCAGTATTATGAAGGACTAGACAAACCCAGATTTTTCCTGAACAATAGCTACAATTCTTTATCTCAACTCATCCACCCTCGCACAAAATATTCTCAACAGTGTTCCAAGAATCATATTCAAACGCCCCCCTAATCTCCACAACATTCTGATTCACCCTAAATTGTCCGACCCAGCCACAAACAAACAAGATCAAAAAACCGAGATGCAGTACCTGCAAGATTCCCCAGCCTTCCAACTCATCCAACAGCAGACTCACTCTGGAGACGAGGTAGGTTCCCAGACTCACCACTAAGTGTCGCTTGGTCTACGAGCAACGGTGAGGACCATCAGTCAGTCTTTGTTTCATATCCAGTCAACACGTCCTCTTGGAGTATCGGAGTGTTCTCGCTAAATGGGGCAACAGCTTGGTGAGTTCAACATGTGTTGTATTATTATTATTATTATTTAGCACCGCGTCTTACTACCCATTCGGGTTATACGCTTAAGTACTAATTACACTAATGGATTAGGAATTGGAAAGGTTGAATATAGAGGAAGTGAACCCGCATTTGCGTGGAGGGAGAGTGGAAAACCATTTAGGAAAACCCCCCCCCAGTTCACCCGACCGAGATTCGAACCTCGATCTCCCGTCCTCAGTGGTCTGGCTCAACACGACTGGCGCGTTAGCCAACTACGCCACGGAGGCGGGTAACATGTGTTGTAGTTCTTGCAGATAAATACTATACTACTGCCTAGGGTCGCTACCAATTTGGATCTTATGAAAAATGGTTGTGAATCAAAGATGTTTAAGAACCAGTGTCTTATAGCAAATTAATTTTTATTGATTATTTCAAGCTATAAAGTGTATTACTAATGAATACACATTCACAATATTAAGATCACGTTTATATTATTTA
The DNA here is from genome assembly GCA_033556935.1 of Timema podura. NCBI lineage: Eukaryota > Metazoa > Arthropoda > Insecta > Phasmatodea > Timematidae > Timema > Timema podura. The sequence goes on along the minus strand of JAVRXN010000004.1, from coordinate 179,736 downwards.
ACAATAGTTTGTTTTTTTTGCAATCTTTATTTTAGTCTCTTCTTCACAAAAATACTATAGTAAATACTTTCTAGAAACTTTGGTAAAGAAACTTAGTTGGTGTTGGTGGCAGTTGCATATATAAATATATAAAACATGTCTATGTTTTAATAATACATCATATAATTTATTAATGAAATCACAAGTCTCACTTTTGAAGTGGTTTGTTTAAATATTTGAGGAAGTATCGAAATCAATTGTCTGCCAATTCCAATCTTAATAGATCTAAACATAACTGTTAATAAATCGGGGTCTAGAGACATTTTTGAAGCTATGATCATATTTAGTTAATTAAATAGCTAATGACTGTAATAGTTACAACCGGAAAATAGAGTCCACATTGTAAGTTGAATAACAAAAAGGAACATCTGTTAGTGTGCTTACACTTTGTTTAACCATGATAGGTAACAAAGAGTCTTACCTTGATTGGCCCCACTTTGATGGTTATAAAATAGGGCCATAGTGTAATCAGTCAAGGTAAGACTGCTGCCTTTCAGTGTGAGCCGAGGATACAGTTGCGCATACAAAACATGAGGTGAAATGTGCCATTATCTAGGTCAGTGTTTCTCAAACTGTGATATGCGTATCCCTAGAGATATGAGATGGAATTCAGGGGGTACACAATATACTGCTGAGTTTTATTAATCATTAAATAGTTCTTAATAATAGTGAGTCTGTTAAACAAATTAGCGCATATTTTTTATAAGATGTTACGGGTCTTTTATAGGCCTTTCTTTCCTTCTGTCGCAGCTTTGTTTAACTGATCACAAAAATGTAATATAAAATTTTGAACGACCATTTATGTATCCACAATATGATATTATTCAATTTTGGAGACACCATTAATGATTCAGTTTACAAGATGGCAGGTAAGTTTATCGTTTTTGGTTTTTTATCGTGAAGAGATAAAAGGAATGCCTTGGTTTGGCAGTAATCCCAAAAAGGTCACACGACTGGAGAAATTTTGAGAAACACTGATCTAGATTATACAGAAAACATTAATTTCAGTGTTAACAATGTCAACAGTAGTTCATTTTAAGGGTTATAGCTCCATTACATAGTTCAATACATGAATCCAAAACTCAAGATAATAAAAAGTTTAACATAAATTTTCAATCATTTTGTGGCTGTGTGTGTTTGTACTTGTCAAAACTCCTGTGACAGAATGTCTATACAATCCTACCTGAAGGAACCAAATAAGTTGAATTTTAAAGGAAACGCACTTTCCACTAACTATGAGGAGGATAGGAAAACTACATTGTACCCATTCTGAAGTCATCAAACAATCTAACTCTGTCGAGATTATTTAGAAAGTACACAGAAACAATTTTGAGATTTTAACCTTGTCATATACCTGTGGCACAGACAAGCAATAAACAGACTCTCAACCTAACGGGGGTTTACTGCGCTCCTTTTGCCAGCTTGAGTCTTTCAACACTGGGCTTCGCTAGTGTCACTGCTGGGACTTACCGCAGCGATCCTAGTGGGGAAGGACTCAAGCTGCCGAAAGGAGCGCGACCATTTTAACCTGGAAGTTGAGTGTCTGGGTATATTATTGGTCTGTGACCTGGGGGGGTAGACAATCAAATTTTACTAGTGTCATTTAGTTAAGTTCAATACAATGTTTTCACAAAGTAACATTTGAACACTATTTCTAAATATTAACCCTTGTCAGTAAATGTAACAAACAAAACTAAAAACAATATAATAAATATTAATAAGTCATCACACAGAAGGAATATTCAAAACAAATTATTTACAACCATCTTTAACGAAACCACATTGTTTAAATGGTTTTAGTGCCAAAATATATTTTGTTCACACTTAAAACAGAAAATAAACTATTTATAATTTAATAGCCATGTCTTTATTAGTTTGAATACTGATATATTAAACACGTTTAAACTCATCTCGACTATAAAGTATCCTTTAAAAGGTAATAAATATGTTTTGGCTTGTAAAATGTTAGACATGAAGCCATTTTGTTTCTTATTGACACCTCTCATACCAACTGCAACATAGTTAAGTAATTTACAGGTCTAACCAGAGGTCACATCTTGGTGCGTTTTTTTTCTGTATTCTACTTTTAACCTCTTGACTTACCATTTTACTTGGCTCTATAATACACCAAGATTACCCAACATATAAATTCATCTCAAAATACCTTGTGCACAAGTTTAGTTTAAGGGGGGCATGCAATTTCAACGACTTGAAAACCATTTTATATCATGCTAAATATCTCTCATTTCCCTCTCTTCCATATCATTCTTCTTTCCTGACACTTTCCCTCGGGCCATCTTTGTCCCTTTTTATCTCTCTTCACCTCTTTATTTTCACTCTATGTAGTAGACGATTCTGCCTATGACGGAGAGATCGTGGTTCGATTCCAGTCGGGTGTATTGAGGGTGGTTTTGCCTTAATGGTTTCTCACTCTCTCCACGCAAATGTAGGTAAACTTCTTATAAAATCAACCTTCCTCATCTCCAACCCTTTAGCTTAAGGTGCGGCCGAAGGGAGCGCAAGAATGTTTACAGTTTTTATGGAACTGAAATTTTTTTGGCCAAAAGATATCAAATATCTCTCCAGTCACAACATAGAGTTTAGTTTTCTGCACATGCTAATATCAACAGATCTTGAATATCTGTCAAGGGTATCCTGGAATTTGGTCAAAACCTTTTCTCTTTATTTAAAAAGTTTTTACAAAATTCCAGGACACCCTTGACAGATATTCAAGATCTGTTGATATTAGCATGTGCAGAAAACTAAACTCTATGTTGTGACTGGAGAGATATTTGATTTATTTTGGCCAAAAAGTGTAATGCTATAAAAACTGTAAAATTACTCTTACTCCCTTCTATCGCACCTTAATTAGTACCTATATGTATAACCCAAACGGGTATTAAGACGCGACGTTAAAATTATATCCATCTCTCTCTTTCCCTCCCCATTCGTCAGTTTCAATCTATATATCTATATCCTAATTCATATTTATTATTGATACACATTATTTTTCTAGACTGTACATATTTTGCCCAAGGAAAATCAAGAAATAGATTATTTGAAATAGTTTCTTAGCAATACATTACATACAATTTATAAAGCATAACGTGTATTTACTCCATTAAGTGTCTCATCAATAATTTTTCTTTGTGTGTACATTTTCAAAACATCCTGGGAGATGGAATAACATTTTTTACATTATCATATTGTTTCACTTTGAACCATTTTGTTGGGTTTTTTTTTTAACTCTCTGTGGCAGGAATTGGCACCCATGTAAAAATTGCTATCGTCCATTTGTAAATCATAGTAGTCATTATACTTGTTTGATTATCTGAATCACTGTTGTCAAAGGAGCTATCACTAGTATTTATATATTAATTTTCATCATCGGAATCACAAAGTACCCATGTCATTTCTTCGTCAGTTAACCGTTTACTAGTTGACGCCATTACGTGTCTTTGCTGCACTAAAGTAAACAGCTGCTAGTAAGGAAAAAATGCTTGGAATAAAATCGGCAAGTTTTAACGATGCTGCTCTTGCCATCTATGAAGTACAAGCAAGAACACAAAGTGTGAGCCCTGCTCGTAATTGTATCTGTGTGGCGTTGTAATGAGTAAAGCTCATCCAATTAAGTCAAAGGGTTAACAAAAAATACAACAAAATTGAAAAAAAAACTTGGTATCTTTTTCAAATGAAGTCATTATTTCACTGGTTCCAAATTCACTGTTTTCAAATGAAGAATGCAGAAAACCACTCTTCAATAAGTTTTCTGGTTCAAGCGAAACTTTTTAACTAATTTCACAGCCAACGAAGTAATTTGTATAGAAACATAAACGAGAGGATTGAACTCTTTGGCTCAAATTCATTCAGTTAAACATAAACGATCAAATGAAACTCTTTGGCTCAAATTCATTCAGTTAAACATAAACGATCAAATGAAACTCTTTGGCTCAAATTCATTCAGTTAAACATAAACGATAAAATGAAACTCTTTGGCTCAAATTCATTCAGTTAAACATAAACGATAAAATGAAACTCTTTGGCTCAAATTCATTCAGTTAAACATAAACGATCAAATGAAACTCTTTGGCTCAAATTCATTCAGTTAAACATAAACGATCAAATGAAACTTTTTGGCTCAAATTCATTCAGTTAAAGATGAATGTAATTTCAATTGGTTTTTTTCTTGGCCCTGAAAGGAACTACTCGCTAAAATGATGCACCAACGGTAAAACAAGTGGCTGTACATAAGCTGCAGTCGTGGAATGAAAAGCTTTGAGCCTTCAACAAGGACCTAAGGCCTAACTACGACTACTACCCATTCACTGCAAGATAAAATAATTAATATTTAATATTCAGTGCAATAAAGCACTAGTTTATTTTTTGTTTATCTAGTTTACATATTATCGGTTATGTTTCGGGTGGACATTAAAAGGACAGATAGTAGTTATGTTCCTGATGGTAAAAGTAATTACATACAATACAATAGAAATAACATAGTATTGTTAAGTTTATTCTTGATGGCCTTAATTTAAAAAGACATTATTAATGTAATAAATTAGTGGAAATTGCTACAATCTTAAACAGTTATGGTATATGGGTGAAGCCATAATAATTTGGGAGAAAGATTAAACTTTTAAATTCTATCCAAATGTGTCATGTTAAACATCAAATTGTAGCTAATTAATAACTCTTTCATACTATAAATATCATATTGATTTTATCAAACTCATTTTCATTTTATGTGTGATGAAAGTTTAAAAAAGATAGAAAATTGTGTTAAGTAAGCACAGCAGTTAATAATCTGTCAACTAAATATTAATTTTTGCTAAGTCGATAATTGTGTTTTTCCACTTAATATAGTTTGTCTTTATTTTTTTTTTTAATTTGAAAAATATTTCCTTTAGGTTATATGCTACGAGTTATTCCAAAAATTAAAATGTCCTTCCGTAACATATTTTTATAGTTTAGTTAGCATTGTCCCTAATATAGTATTAAATTTAAATGTTTATTTTTGCACCTTCTTTCTTTGTATCCCTATATTGTTATTTTTCAATCCATTAAAACGTTATAGAGCTAACCAAATCACTGTCACGGAAGGAGAAATTTGTTGGGCCTAGGGAAGAATCTAGGCCCTTTGAGTGCTTACACTACAACTTATTAGGGAAATCTATAATAAATTCCATCAAGTAGGCTGTGACACACCACATTTTATTTGGAGGAAAAATATTTTCGACCCAACCTTTAAGTTTAGACCAACTGCAAATTTGTTTATGGGACAAGTATAGTACCTATATAAAAATGCATTTAATGAAGTTTACAATGTAGTCCCTGTCTCAAAAAGTATTGTAAATAATATTTAAACACTTATATTTTTAGTTTATACCATTTATTAAGTATAATTTAAACATTATAATTATTTGTAGGTTATTGTTGCAAGTCAACAATGTGGAAAACAAGCGCTGAACATGTTTGTGCTCATAAAAACCGATTGAAACTAAATCAAAAGCAGAGGAAGCCAGAAAAAATAGACAGAGAAAAGAAGATAAGAGACGAGTTGCTAAGTGTAGGTAAAATAGAAAAACCATGTAAGAACAAACGTCAGCAGAAGAAGAATTCAAGAGCAAAAGGCCAGCAGGATAAGCATTGTACTAAGGTTAGTGTTCTATCACCCTGTGCTCTTGGTCACAGACCAATAATATAACCAGACACTTAACCTCCAGGTTAAAATGGTTGCACTCCTTTGGCAGCTTGAGTCCTTCAACACCAGGATCGCTGCGGTTAGTCCTATCATCGCCCAGCAGTGACACTAGCGAAGCCCAGTGTTGAAGGACTCAAGCTGGAAAAGGAGCGCAACCATTTAACCTCGGAGGTTGAGTGTCTGGTATATGATTTGTCTGTGGCCTTGGGTAAAGCTTTACCTCGATCTCCGAAGAGATCAGCTCAGGTAATTGGCCAAATCATAAGCTCATGCGGTTCTGAAACCTGGACATGGACATGAACGTGGAGTAGCTCACAGACAACAGAGATGAGGTTCCTGAGAGGAAGTGAGAATGTAACAAGAAGAGACAGAATAAGGAATGAAATAATTAGGGATGGTTTAACAGTTATATCACTAGAAGAGACAATGAAGAGGAAAAGGTTGATGTAGTTAGGTCATGTGATGAGGATGGAGAAGGACAGAATGTCTAAGAAAGGCTTACAGAACAAAGAGAAGGGTAGAAGAACTATTGGAAGACCACGGACAAGATGGATGGACCGAGACGGAAGGACACGGAAGCTAAAAGAGCAGACTGGAGACGCGTGGCTGAGGGAGAAGTTTGGAGAGATCGACAGGAATGGAAGAGGATGTCTCAGACGACCCGCAGAGGTGGAAACGTCGAATTATAGAGGGAGGGATGTTAATTTAGATCCGAGTGCAAAAACAATACATTTAAATTAGCATTAAATAAACGTTATTTTAATTTGGGAGTGGTGGGTGGAGGGGGGGTTCACTTAACTTGACACCTCCTTTCCCCCTCCCCCTCAAACAAAAACGGCTGTGTCGTATTTACAGTTGAGGTATAAAATGCAATACTTGGGTGCATGATAGGTGCAAAATGGTGGTATATCTATATTTTAAATTTGAGGGGCTTGGAGGGCCAACTTACATGATCTGAAGATAGAGGTAGATGGTTAGACTCAATGTGCTCTATCTACTAACAGTTGTTTGTCAGGTTCAGCAAGAGAGAGAGAGCTTGAAAGATTTAAATAAGGACAGAGATACATTCTACTCTATCATCTTTTGGGGTGTGGAAACGAGGGGGGGGGGAGGAATTAGCTTGCCATTCATCAGCTCCAGACAGGAAGTAGATTAAAGGGGTTTTCAAATAGAGAATATTTAATGGATTTTAATAAACGTGAGCAACATTTAAGGGGTTTCAAACTTAGAAAACATTTTGTAGTTTCAAACTCAAAAGAACTTTTAAGCAGTGTTGAACATTACTTTGCAAATAATTAATTAAACAGCATTTTCATAAGAAAGCTAATAGGAATAATTTCCATCAAAAATGAAATAAAATTAAATACCCAATTTGTACTTTTAAATATTCGCTCAAAATTTTTGGTATTCAAATATCTATATTACGATGATTTTAAAGTGTTATATTATTTTACTATCTATATTATGTTTACTACTTTTACAAATCTTATCATATTAGTTTAAAAAACCATATATATGTTTAGTCTAGAATAATTCTAAAGCGTAATTTTTAAAATATTCTGTTTCCCTCCCGATCTTGATATTTTGACTCGTTCCCTGTTATGTTCCTGCCCCGCAATAAAAATGTCATTCGCGTCCATTTCTAATATTAGATATTATATATTTTACTTTACTTAAGACATGGTTTATCTATTTCATAGTTTAACCCAAACTATACATGTATTAGTGATTTATCTTTTTTTTTTTACATCCATTAGTGTTTCCAGCCTGCGACCTAGGTCAGTTATTTATTCAAGCCATATATTTTTCCACTTCGGCTTGCTATGCCTTATAATCTAACTTAAGACTAAGACAGGTACAACATCCAGTCCCCTGCAGTTAATTTATCAATGTGAAAGAGTAAACCCACATTTCACCAACGATAAATTTTTCGGCCATGCTGGGAATCGAACCGGAGACCCCTTAGCTCAGTGGGTAGACACGCTACCGACTGAGCTAAGATGTCGGATTGATTTATCAATTACAAATGAAAGAGATGTTTAAATTAAAAATTGAAAGGAGAGAATGTCAAGGCCTACAAACTTACTAGAAAATTGTAGGCCTCAAAGCTAGCAACTAAAACACAGTAAAACATATACTGGACTAAGTCAGCATGGCTATAGGTTGATCATGGTCACTTAGATTCTGTTGTTGCCTGTTTCTTAATTAAAAAAAAAAGGTTGGAGGCAACTGCAGAATCCAAGCCTAAACTTTTTTTGTGAATTAAAAAACAGGCAACAAAAGAATCTATGTGACCATGACCTACCTCTAGCCATAGTCCATCCTGTGTTTTACCCTCTTCTGCCAAAGAAGGGGACGGATGTACCCTGAAAAATACATTATTATGTGTTTTGTTTGTTAACTTTGAGGCCTACAGTTTTCTGGTAAGTATGTAGGCCTTGTTCTTCCATCCTCCTTTCAATGTTTAATTTAAATAGCCATTTTTCTTTTGTTTACAAGGAAAATGATTTATGTCGGTAACATGTGAACTGTTTATAGTTTGGTTTTATTGTAATTGCTAGCTAGTCATTTTGTATTAAAGTGACCTTTACCTCATTAACATAGCTTGAGTAACTTCGGTACAAGTAGATATACTCCATCCTTAATGATACATTACAATCATTGTACCGGTGGTACTATCTGACAGGCTCATACTTGCAGATCACCGAGAACATGTCCCCACCCAGCCGGTTGGCCAACCAACGGTTCTTGATGACTGCCATCTTGAGGCACTCACAGGTGAAGACAGCGTGTAGGTTTGTGTGGACGGCGCGACCCATCCCCTCAATCACCACCAGATCCACCTTCTCCTGCAAGGCGGCCGCCAACGACTGGTCCAACCGGCTTCAAAATGGCACAGACAAACAAATCAGCAGATCTTTTCAAACCATCCAGGTTATACCCTTGTGTACTTTGTTTTAATGGTAATGTGTTAAGGATAAGGAAGGTTTGATTAGGAGACGTATACCCACATTTGTGTGGAGGGAGAGTGGAAAACAATTGAGGTAAAACCACCCTCTGTACACCAGACAAGTATCGTATTGGCCCAAATATAATGCAATGTTTTCCCCCTACAAATGTCCTTCCAAAAACTATACTTGTATTATATGTGCAGACTAATATTTTTCAGTGAAAAAAAGTCAGATTCCTACATAAGTCTTTAACGTGTTTAAACGTGTTTTAGAAAAGTCTTGAATCATTTAAAGACAGTTCCATGTTAAATTGTTCCCTTAAAAAAATCAGAAAAATTAAATAATATAAAGATATCTATTGGTCTTTAATAGAATAAAAAATAATATTTTTTGGTAAAGCCCATAAAGATATTTTTCAAGATTTAGGAATAAAAATAAAAGTACCCTCAATTGTTCACTTATAAAATATTGGAGAGGGTGGGAATGACTAATTAAACAACTAATTAAAATGAAAATAAATTTAAATTTAGAGGAAATGAAATTGCTTATAACGAGGTATCTATTTTTTTGTGTATAAATCCCAATAAACACTTGATATTTTCCATCTTGTTGAAACCGACCTGAGGTCAAGACAGGGTCCTCCTTGCCCGGTCTCCATGGTAACCAGACGACCTTCCTCCAAGCCCCGACGTATCACCCCGCAGATCTCCGCCACTTGCTTCAATACCCCCACGAGTTCTACGTGCGTCACATCATTGAGAGCGGGGGCAGAGTTGGCGCACAGAATTACCTTTAGACAACAACACTTATAGCAAATACTGGACAGTCCTATAGTAATAACAGTGCGAAGAACTAGAGTGCTGCTACCTAGCGGCGGCGTGTTGCATACTAACCGCAAAACTCAAATCCCACAAATGAAAAGTTAATTTATAACAGAATATATTTGCAAAGGGCTAGTTTGACACATAAATATCAGTCATTTTATTATTATTATTATTATTATTATTATATTATTATTATATTATTACTATTAGCACCGCGTCTTACTACCCATTCGGATTATACGCACTTGCGCTAATGTGTGATGGTAGGGTGATTGTGAGATGAAATGGAGGACCTACAGTTTAACGTGGGATCCGAACCACGGTGGAGGTCTGGCATTCCAAACATTCACAAGTTGTGATTAATACACATCTTGTCATAGGTGAAGGAAGGGTTTGGCAATCAGATAAATCTGGGCCGGGACCGAGGATTGAACCCCAGACCCTCAGCACAGAAGTTCGACACCTTACCCCTAGACCGCCAAGTCACCAATATTTGATGTAGACAAATTGTAAAGTGAACTCTTGTCATTACTTTACTATCTATAGCATGAATCTAATTTCAACTTGCCTCCTAGTACAATTTTAACCAAGCTTCCATTCAGTTTACTGTGGATTATTGCAACTGTACCTCTGTCCCTCTTTGAAGGAGTTCCCTAGCAAAGGGGAGAATACCCAAGACCAGGTCGATGCCGCTGTTGTCGACAAAGATCGCTGCACACTTGTGGGGTGGACCCTTAAGTCTCTCCATCCATTGAGACAGATAATCCACCAACCATGGACGGGCTACAAGACAAAACGAATTGTTCAAAATAAAAATGTTTTGAATCAAATATGAATTGAATATTTTATAGTTGAGTTGATGAATTCAAATCAAATAACTAAACTAGTGTGGTATGGTTTGTTTTTTTCCCCCCCAGATTGATGTTAAAAGCAAACTTTTGCCCGATTATGAATTTACATACCTTAAAGCAACAGAAAAAAATAGGTTGGCGATTTTACAATAATCCAAGATAGCGTCTAACTTACAATACAAAATGGTGTCAAGGAGTTTAATTAAAGTCATATTTTTTTATCTTAAAATAATTTTTTAATTACATTTATAATAACGTCAGAATCTCCATTGTTGAAATATATAAAGGAAGCAGCCGAACATATTTAATGTGGTCATGAGCAAAAAAGCATTTGACAATTTGATTCAAAAGATGTCATATGTAGTGAAAAATTCCTTGTCCTCATTGCTCGAATGAAATGTAGTATTGTTTCAAACTGATTAATGTAAGTCATAATAAACTGTTGTATTATGTTGAAACCTCCTTCAAAAGTCTTACATTTCATAAAAAAATATCCAGGGTTTCTAATTTATCTAAAGCTTCTAAGGTAGCTGCCATAAGGTGTTTCCTTTGATCTATTGGAGAGTCGATATCTTACAAGTAGGATTGTTTCAATGACAACGACAACTCATCGAGGTCATTTTGATCTTGTTGTTCATTCACTAGAAATTGATTAAAGTACAACTGGTACAGTGCCAACAAGGTTACAATGTGAGGTTCAAGTGATCTGTACAGATTCTTCCACTGAGCATTTTTCTAAATGTTGTGGGTGAAAAGATACCAGCCTCTACCCATGCTTGATCTATTCCACTCCTTCAATATAGTTCCCTAATGCACATAGCGCCCAAAATGTTACATGCAGTTCTCCAGGACAAAATAGAAACTGCTGTCTTATAACCTGAAACCCAAAGTTTCATTGCCATATCATACAACTGTAAGCAAGAATTAAGCATGTTATCTTTTCAGGAGCTAATATATTTGTTGTTATTGCGCAGGCTTTCATCAATCACGTGTGTAAAACTTCATAGCTAGTGGGTGGTAATCTAATTATTGGAAGAACTAATGCCACATTTGTTAGAGTGGTGAAGGTGTCGACAAAGGGATAAAAGCACCCATGTTCCGTATAATTTTTGTTTTAATTATCTTCATCGCCTGAAAATGCAAATAACTTATAAGCCATACTATATCTGTTTTCATACTGGAATATAATACACTGGTATTTTTGTTTAACTCAATGGGAAATTTCCTTTCTTTGGTGACGTCATTCACAAGAGAGTACAGTAGATCCTCTTATAACGTTGTGCTATGTTCTTGAGAAACACAACTTTATAGAAAACAACTTTATAAAATTCTGAAAATTGAAAAATGAGATGTGGACACAGGAATCGAACCCGGAAACCTTTGGATTAGTACGCCAATGCTCTAACCAATGATTATCCAGGATTCGTCCAATGCCCAGGGTCATTCTTCACTCATATTTTAAGGCAGAGTCTATGATTGACGTGCGGAAATCGTCAGTTACAAATGTGTGATTTTATTAAGATCACATTTTATTTTTTTCAAAATTTGGATCTCTTAGTGTGCGCTATGAGCCTGAAGTATAAGATTAAAGTACAGAAGGTTGACCCTTTTGACCTCATCACACACATCAGTAACATTCCAGAAGACACTCCCTTTTCAAAACGCAATCTAGCTCTTTCATGTTTGTAATATTAGTAGTTATTTGTGCATTTTTTATGATATGACACACTTTTATTTATAAGTTCATCGGCAGAGAGACCAGAGACTCAATTTCGAAATTCAAACATGTCAATGGCACCATAAGTTTGTAAAGTTTCTGTAGATGTGAGTGACCTTTCAACAGACTCTGGGTTTTGGCTTAGAAACATAGTTTTTATAGTTTACAGGCTCATTTCTACTTTGAACATATGATGCATAGGTTGAAATCAACTTTTTCAAGACCTTTGTCAGTGCAGTGTGTCCGTGTTTAGCTTATACCTTTACAGCTTACTAGAAACTCTGAACAATACTGTGAAATGGCATTTTTTTTAATATAATAAGGTAAAAACAATAAGTATAAGGAAAGGAAAACAAATAAAGACAAACAAAACACAATATGAAGTTAAAAGTAAATTTAAATGTCGAAGTGTACCCAAATGATGGGGTTTGGCTGCCATTTTGTATTGTAGGATAGCAGACATATTGGATTATTGTAAAAATGCCAACTTTTTTGTTTGTTTGTTAATAATAGATCATGTAAATTCAAAATCTGGTGAAACGTCCATTGACACAACTCACAAAAAATACCAAACCAACATAGGAGACACAACTAAATAGGCTGCAATATGTTTTTGCAATTTAGTTCATAAAAAAAATTAGTCATTAAACTTGTTAAGGCAAGGAGTTATATTATTAATATAAAATAAAATCCCATATTCAAATTTGGTAGATCAAATATGGAGTTTTAAAAATTTTGATTTTTTAAATAAATTACTCAAATATTAAACTTAAACTTTAAATTCAGATTAAATTCCACCTAATCCGAATTGAGATCTGTTTTGGATTAATTTTGATTTATTGAATTTTTCAAATATTAAGATCGAATTTCAAATACATTCTGAATCATAACTAATCACCTCTGAATTGAAATTTTTGAAGCATGTCTCAGTAACTAATTATGAATTATTGTATTAGAGGGCAACTTGGAGTCGAGACGTCCCCAAGACCGAACCTCCCTACTTGAATTGCACGAGCCCGTAAAACCCAAATCTGTGTTTCATGAGTTGGCAACTCCGTGCTCCCCAGGAACATGTTGCCCGCAAGCACCGATGTGACCAGTGCCTCTTGCCTGGGACTCCACTCCAGACCATCCAGCCATTGCAGTCGCTTACTCAATAGACGCAGCGCCTTCTCGTTTTCCTGCTGTTTTGCTGTGGTAAACAGTGTTGTGTGGATTCTAGTATATAACATGGTACTTTCTAACACAACGACTTACTGAATAACTCTACTCTGAACAGCAACATTTAACACTAGGTCTGGGTGAATCAAAGAAACTTCTATTTCGAATAAAATTTGAATTTTTGCTTACCCAACGCTAATCAAATACTTACGGTAGCCACAGACCAGGAAAAGTGTAACTAGTCAGGGAACTTAAAAGCTGAGAAATAACTCACTTAAATAAGGGAATATTACGCATCACCAAATTAAATCAAAATAAGAGAAATGTCAGTATTCTATTCAATTAGCTCTCATGTATAATGTATGGCTACCAAGGACAATTAAACTAATAACTTTTTATTTATTTAGCACCGCGTCTTACTACCCGTTCGGGTTATACGTTAAGTACTAATTACGCTAATAGATTAGGAATTAGGAAGGTTGACTTTTATAGGAAGTGAACCCGCATTTGCGTGGCGGGAGAGTGGAAAACCACCCCCAGTTCACCCGAGCGAGATTCGAACCTCGATCTCCTCGTCCTCGGCGGTCTGGCTCAACACAAACTGATGCATTGGCCAACTACGCCACCGAGGCGGGTAAGTTAATAACTAACTTTGAACACGTTGTGTTGCTTTGATTATTTTCTTCATTTTAACCAAGGTCATATATTGCACAGCGTGTGAAAATTGCTTAGCTTTAGCTGAACAAAACTTCTCAATCAAATTTACAAGATTGTGACATTACGGAATTATAACCTAAATTTTGAATCTATTTGAATGATTATAATATATAAATATAGATAGATATGGTATAAGAATCTCACCTCCAAATATGGGTCTGGGAAGTCAAACTCCCTCATGTAGTGTTCAATCGTGTCAAGCAGACTTCTCACCGACAGGCTGCCGTAAGCGCTGGAACAAGTACACGCAGTCTCCCAACAAACATTTATAATGTCAAGAGGGGAAAAAAGTCCATGCTTGTTAACTTCGAATCCAATAAACCAAGGCCGTATTCAAGGGGTTTTGGGGTTCAACCCCCCCCTCCCCAAAATATTTTGAACAAAACATATATGGCCTTATTTATGGTTCAAACAATATCAAAATTAAGGTACAAGTACAAATTAGGGGGTTGTGTTACCATAAAACACTTCAGAGAGCTTCTAGAACTGTTTAATATTTTGAATTTGTCCTAGCCTCCGGCAGTTAGGGAGTATGTCGCCATAAATATGGGGATGTGCCACCAAACCCCCCTGAAATCATTGGCTGGCTACGGCCTTGCAACAAACAGTTATTTTCTTGGCTTTACATAAAGCAAACGATAAATTTCCGAAAGTATGGCAAATTTAATCAAATGTTGAATATTATGTAACTAATTATGTAACTTTCTACCAATCATATCAATTATTTATAACATTTTCACAAGTGCTGATGGTAATTGCTAGAAAATATTAAAGATGTCTAAGGTCTTATTTTTCTAGATGTCATTATCTACAGTATCAACAAAAATAACATTATTGGGCTTTATTTTTTTTCACTTCACAAACAAACAATGAACACAATAATTAAACTAACAGCCATTCTTCAAAACTTAACAATTAGTCTGTTAGTTTGTGAATTCTATGAGGATTAGGAAAGCACTTGAATTCCAGAACCCGTTGAGTAAAACCATTATTGGGGAGGAGGGGGGGATGTGATTGGCCAAATATTTGATTCGATAGACACTGCGAATACAAAGGTTGAATAGTTGTTTTATCCATCTTTAAGGTCAATAACGTGTCCTATGCACTATTAAAAGGTTGTAACAAGAGGGAAGAAAACTCAAATAACTTAAGAGGGAGTTAAAGAAAGACCAAGACAGCAAAGATATGCGAGAGTTTGAAAAGGATGGAGATTGTTTATCTTGGGAGTACGGGAACGGGAACAGGTAGTAAGACGCGGTGCTAAAATAAAAATAAAATAAATAGCTATTTCTTGGATGTTAAATTTTGGAAGTTGAAATTATTTATTTTATCTTAATTATATAAGTCAATCTATTGAAATAGGTATTATGATATTAGTGGTTTTAACCTGCATAACTAAAAGAGCTCAGATTCCTTTTTCTACACTTCCTGCTGCAATGGCTGCCCCCACCCCTGTTTCTGCTTTAGTTCATTCTTCAACTTTAGTTACTGCAGGTGTTTATTTATTAATTCAGTTTAATGTAGCTTTATTTACAATAGACATTAATATCAATCCGATTAGATCCAGGCAGCTGATACACAATAAATCAATAACCTCAAAGTATGCTACACATAAATACACACGTTTTATATATTCTATATAAAACATACATTCACAATATATACCAGTACATATCCAAAAAAAATATGTAAAGACAAAACATAAAAACTTTGAAAATTAACAAGAGAAAACTGTTAACTTAAATCAGTCAAAGCGTTATGTAATTACCAGGGCCCGGAAGTTGACGAGTCATCGCACGATGAAAGTTGAGGCAACACATTCCATATTCTAGGAAACCTGGTCACCTCAACGCTGGCGCGGAGTTCCTCGCTTTATCTTTTACTAAGCGTCAATAACTCAAATTTATATGACATTTTTGGTGTATAGGGCCGATTTAATAAAGACCGTTAAGTTCGGTTTGAAATAAATATTATTATTACTACACCGCGTCTTACTACCTGTTCGGGTTATACGCATTGAATTAAATAAAACTCGAAGAAATTAGCTTAGGATAAACTTCGAATTATCCAAATACTTCCTTCTAAAATTCGAATCAAGTGGTTTTTTTTACCATTTATTTAAATAGTAATTTCAGAGAGAATCATGGTGGGTTTGGACTATCCAATTTTTCGAATTAACTTATGTCGAACTAGACCGATCCTACTGTATTTGGTATTCGTTTGAAATTATTTAATTTAAAAAAAAGTGGTACACTCCTTTGTTTAACCTGTTCCTAGTCAGTTTGAATCACTCACAATGGCTGTCTCTTGAGGTACTGCAGGCGAGAAACATATTTCTCCTTGAACTTTCTGGCCCTGTCCTTGGCCGTGTCACTCATGGGTTGGCTGCTTACCGCTCGGCTCTCGTACTTCCCCGCGGCCTCCTCGAAACACTGCAGCCAATATTCCCTGGAATAGCAACAAACATTTTCATGGCAGAGGGAGAGCATTAAACTATCTATTCTAGGGAATATTTTTCAAAAAAGGTGAAGAGTCTCAGTTTACACCAAAACAAGGGTGAATTTTGAAATAAATAGCATTTTATATAATCCTTTAGTCTCATCCCTATCCTTTAGATTGGGTGATTAAAAAACTCGTGACTCAATAGTTGAATAAATAAATACTTCCTGAGTCTACCATTCAAGTTTTCCGGCACTGAGCTAACTCCGCCACTTACTAAATCCACGAGAAACAATTTAATTCAGTTAAAATGTGGCTTTCATATTAACTGTTTTGTAAAGTTGGCTACGTTGAGAGTAAACAGCATGCTGTGATCACCTGGCCTCGGTGTCCTGGGTGAGATCGACAGTGTCTGGAATATAGAGAGCTGGGTGGGCCAATAGAGGGCAGTACGTAACGGCGGAGCCTCCTCGGTCAATCTCTAGCTGGTCCATAGACACGCCTTGCACCTGAGTGGGTATCTGGGTATGCAGACCAGAACTACCGGCATAGTTCTCCAACCAGGAGTATTTGTCAGCATCTAGAAGAGGTATTTGCGTGTAAGAACTGTTTTCTGTCGCTACCTGGCGGGCAATTTGTCAGGATGGAAAGGAGGGATGGTTGGATAGGAGCGGTGAAAATAGTCAACCTGCGGTTTCGATAAGTTTTATTAAAAATTATAGAACAGGGTGTGATGTAGTCGGTTATAATGGATTAAGGTTAAAAAGAGTCATCAGCCAGAGTCACTCATTCTACTAAACAGTCCTGTAAGATTACATTGCTGATCTAGCTTTACCTCGAACTGGGGACCAGAGCGTAATCTAGTCCTACCGCGAAGCCCTCCCAGCGACTACTATTCTAGTTCCAAAGTGTATCTTCATTCCAATGTTTTTGTTTAGTTCCATAATACTTTGGTGTAACTAAACACAAATTAAGCTGATTGAAATAACCATTTTTGTTATATTATTGTGAAATGTTTGCATTTGGCTGAATCAGACTTACCACAAAATAAATATGTACTAGTTGACATCTCAAGTCCTCTCTCAGAATCTGAGAAATAGTACACCTGTACTAATGTAGGGGATAGTAAGTACTTGAAAACTAAACAGATTATTACTTTGATTCGACTTTAAGATAGCGAACAGAGTTCATTAATATATCCTTTTGTTTAATTAAAAAGAATATTAACAAGTATAACAATTCTATAAAAAATTTAGTTAAAAATGCTAATTTGTGTGCTTGCTTTTTTGTACGGCAAATTTTATTCTTAAAAATTAATATTAGTTTTTATGTTGTATGCATGAATCTTTTACAGAAATTCAACTTGAAATATTTGTAGTATAGATATGGTTTGATATTGCGAATTTTAATAAAACCCTAATGTTTTCATTCAAACTCTATTCGAACGTAGCACAAAGTGAAAAAGGACTCCTTGTACACCTCCCTAGTAAATATTTGTGCAATAATGCTCTCAGCAATGGGAAGTCTGCTTTTATCGAAAGATAGGACGGATCTCAATATTATATAAAATTGCTCAAGTTTACTCAAACTAACACATACAGCAGAGTTTGTAAGGATACGTTATCTCACAGGGATGCATGGATATGTGACAAAACAACAAAATAAAGAGAAAACAATTGAATTTTAAAATTCTGATAATATGTACAGTTGTTTATATTTTTGTATTATGTTGTTTAAAATATTTATATTTAGTATTTTTTACAGTAAATATCATGTGAGTAAAGTTATTTTGATTGTTCTGCGGCTGTGTAGTTTGAGATCACTCTCTGCTGTATGTGTAATACTTGCCTCCTTCAGCACCCTTGAGGAAAGCTCCGATGGCTCCCAGGTAGCCCTCATGTCTCAGGAACAACGCTTGAACTTGACCTCTGCTCCAGTAGTTGATGGGAGAAAGAGATTGTGTGCATGCTTAGAGGATGGTTGCGCAAGAAATAGCCTCCAAAATATACCTGTATCAAAACGGGTCATTAGGGGTTGGGATTGTACTCGGTCAATTCTGAATAATCTGCACAGTAGGATTTTGTTACAAACAAACTTTTAAAAAATACAAACATATTTTTAGAAGTAATTATTTTTGTTATGTGTACATATGTAGGTCGGTGCTTGCCACGAGTGGACGTGTTTCTAGTGATCTCCACAAGTGACCTCGTTAAGTGATATGCCGGGCAGTGAGGATATTTGTGTAAATGTACGCATGTAGGTCGGTGCTTGCCAGAGTGGACATGTTTCTAGTGATCTCCGCAAGTGACCTCATTAAGTGATATGTCGGGCAGTAAAGATATTGTGTAAAATGTACGCATGTAGGTCGGCGCTTGCCACGAGTGGACATGTTTCTAGTGATCTCCGCAAGTGACCCCATTGAGTGATATGCCGGGCAGTGAGGATATTTGTGTAAAATGCACTAGAACAGCGGTTCCCAACCTTTTTTCGCTCGCGTACTCCTTGGCAGCCCGTTTCCAGAAATTGTGATCTTGATTTTTAGCGAAACGTTGATTCACTTTAGTAGTAATTATTTCTGATTTATTTGTTGCAATTGAAAATAAATGGGCTAGTAATGGGATTAAAAAACAATGTGATAGTAAGCTGAATAAAGAGGGCAGATATTTTTACATCCAGAAAGCAAAAGTTACAATACAAACTAAACCAGTTAATATATTTATTAATATATGCATAGTTATGAAAACTTTTATGTGTGGAATTGAAATAATTTTCTCAGGGTCAAATCTAGAAGAAAAATTGCACCGCACCTCACCATATCGTTGAGTTAATTTCATAACTTTGACTGATCTATTGCCTTACAATGCCGGCGTTTTCCGCCATTATTAAAATATTTTTGCGTACTGGCACATGCCCTTGGGGGTACACGTACCCCACATTAGGAACCTCTGTACTAGAACATTTTTTGGACAACAAAAATAAATATGTTGTTCTGGGCCTTGTATATCTAGATTTCCTTTGGAGTGTCTGAAAATTAGTGAGCGTGAATTAAGAGTTTTTCATGAGTTGTGGAGTTCCCACCTTACAGTTGTGATCCCTGATCTGTTTGGGGATAATATTATCACTGCATCCTCTCTTCAGGACATACCTGCTTTAAAAAAAGGTCCCGGTTCCTCGAGTTGTATGCACGTATGGTCAATTACTCCAGGCATCTCCAGCTGGACGTGTATTTGATATGATTGGTTGGGGATCTATCCAATCAGATAAAGGAATTGTCGAGTGAATGACTAATAGAAAATTCTATTCATATTTTTCCCACTATTGTGAATTTGTTAAAGAAACTTCAACTATTGAGTGAGCCATCTTGATGAACTTGATAGATATCAGCCTCCAAGAGCAAACCCAAGAATATTTGGAAATATTTTATAAAAATTGTGTAATGCAGAACTCTGAACTCGAATTTAATGGGAACGTTTTTAATGATCCTCTTTTAATTGGAATTAATTTTTTAAGTATTTCAGCTCAGTGTGTGACGACACTTAACCAGATGTTCTTGTTCTGTTGTTGTTGAAAGCAATGTGTCCTTATATCCTTGTCACAAATACTTCCTCGGCTGTACATCTTGCTATTAAAAAATAAGTTCGCTCAGGTGTGTTGGGGTGGAAGGAATCCAGAGTTTAATCCTAATCATCTCCAATCAATTGTTATAATATATTTTCAACCTTAGTTTGTCAAGTGAAGCGTCTTCTGAAGCATGGAATAGTTCTATAGTTGTTATCATAATAAAAAAAGGTTCTAAATCAAGTTTATAATTAAATCTTATTTCTCTACTAAATGCTTTCGCTAAAGTATTTGAGAAAATAGCATATGTTTCACCATGTAGAAAACAGACTTTTTGAAAACCATCATGAGTTTGTAAAAAATAAATCTGTTGTAACCAACTCAGTAGAATTTCTGGGTCTAGTTGCCCCTCAAGTTTTACTCAAGGTCAGATTGATGCCATTATTTTGACCAAAATAAATCTTTTGATCTGTGTCAACACGGTATTATTCGTCAAAACTTGGTAATTTTTTCCTATTGATTTCCTATGTAAGTTGGTTTAGAAGTTGTTTGCACAGTAGATCTTTTACCATCAAATAGATCAAGCCCAACTCCATCTTTGCCCCTTGTAGTATGCAAAATGTTCAATTTTAGGTCCTCTTTTGTTTATTGATAACATCGGTAAGTACATAGAATCTTCAAACTACCGTTTGCTGATCTCAAACTATTAAAAAACATCATCAACTTGCCGATTGTTTAGATTTGCAAATAAAATGGTATATTATGATGATCAACTAAAAATGGAATGTCAATCAACAAATCCAAAACTATGCTATAGCCTTCACCGGGAACACACACCCCACCCCCACAACCATTTTTTTTATTATGCTAGTGTTGCATGGAATTCCATCACCTTAACCGACTCTCAGATTCGAAAGTGTTCAAAGCAAATTTGTCACTGCTTGCTATGATAAATTCTTTTTCAACTATTTTTACAATAATTATGATAGGATTCGAAACCTTTTAGGGCTCCAAACACTCTTCTCCTGAAGACTCTATTGGGATGCCCCTTTTGTTTTTTATGTTTTAATGGTAAAATTGTTAGCAAGACGCAGTGCTAAAAAAAAACCTTGTCAATCTTTCCTCAAACATGTGGGCATTATTGTGCCCTCTTGTTCTTCTAGATATCCTAGAATATTTTCTAACAGTAACTGTTACAAACTCAGCCCTTTCGGTTGCTGTACAAGCTTCATTTACTATAGATTTCTAGAGTTTGATTTTTACCATTAATTAAGAGCCAAAGTTAGAGAGTTCTTTAAGTAACACCTGTAGCATTAGTTACTAGCCGTTTGTTTATCGTGAAATGTTCCCTAAAAATAATTACTATCTCTGAATCCTTTTTTTTTTTCTTGCTTTCCTCCCTTTTGTGTTTTAGCTATTAAGTTTGTTTATTGTAATCACCTGTAAACAAACATTTTGTATTTTTATTTTTTAATTTGAAAATCTATGTTGTTCTGTATCTTCAGTTCCAGCCTGTGAACCCCCCCACCCAGGTTGAACTGAGAGATAGTTCTACCTGTCCAACTCACCACCACACACAAACAGATTAGTATTCAGTCTTCAGTTAGCCTTCCCAATTGATGGAGTGTAGACTTACGCAAGTTTTCGTAGGTAAAATGTCATCAGTTTTATTGCAGCAAATGCATGTGTCTTAAATAAAAGAAACACCGCATAGCGTGGTGGAAAGAGTGGTATGAAATGGTAAAATTACACCCATATATAAATTTGCTGTATCATGAAGAGAGATTTCTGAACTCCTCGATAAATTAGAATAAAAATAATCTTTTAACCACGTGGCCATGGCAGTACTTCACTAAGAACGTGGTGAGTGAAGACTGGACGAGATGAAGACTTGGCCTGCCGGCCGATCGCATTCCCTCCCCCCCTCCCCCCCTACACGTCAGTTTCGCCTAACAGACAGAGCAGCCTGCAGGTAGAAACGTTGGAATTTCAACAGCCCAAACGATTGGCCTATAGGCCACCTCACGGATGTCAGTTAGGCCTTTTAGGACTTCAAATGTTCAGTCCGATTGGAAGGCGAAAATGTAAGTGTATGGGGGGGCATTAGAGGTCTCGACTGTTGGCTAGCACTTTTATAAGGGCAAAATAAAATTAAATAAAAAAACCTCTCTCAAAAGTGACAAAAATGACTTGATGTATGAATATATTAAAGCAGATTACAGTGTACCATGGAGCTAGTCAAGCTCGGCAATATATACTACCTTGTTCAGTTTATGCATCATGGCGTAGAGACAAGCTATCTGACCGATATCGTTGCTGATAGTGAACAAAAGACTGCGCGCAATGTCTGCCTCTGAGAACCTCCCACCTGAGAATAGAGAGCGAATGATAACCATACATCAACTTGTTCCACAACAAGACCCTGTACGTCTTTGTTTTAGATACAATAGTACTATTTGATAAAGATGTGAGCCATATTCAAGTGTGTATGTCTTGTAACTAATTCAATCATTTATTTTGGAACATTTATACATCAGGCTGAGCTCTCATAACAAATTAAATTATGTTCATTGTTTGTACTAGCAGCCAAAAGCAACAAATAGATTGAGTCAATGTGACCTTGAAGTGGCAGTTACCCAATAAACTTTGGGCTCTGATAAGATTGTATAATTCAACAAATGAGCTTAACAAATAAACTAACAACCAACTAATTTAAAATGAGTCATTCTATTCATTTTTTTTATGTAGATAATGATCAAGAGTTGGGACCTATGACATTTTAAGGTTCTGCTTTAACACAAATCAGTGGCACACCCAGGATTTGTTCTTGGGGAGTTAAAGGGGGGGCCTTGAAAAAAAAAAAACATAGTAATGGCAGCATTTTCCTTTTGATTCAAGGCTGAACTTACACACATTAATGCATGTAAATTTATATTTTAATTCAGGTTCTCAACTTGGGTTTTAGTTAGGTTCATGTGGCTGAATAACCGATCAACGTCCCGCTATGGAGTGGGGAAGTAACTAATAGTGTTATCGTAGTTCTATAAAAGAATTTTAACCCAATGAATCTCTGTAACAAAAGAAAGAACTGTGTTATTTTTACATTTATTAGAGAGAAAAAGAAAACTGTATTAACCCAATTTTATTAAATGTAAAATTAAGAAACAGATAACACAACATTGGCGCTTCTGATTCACTCTGCAGTGTACAGTCGTTATAAAAGAAAGCTCAGCCACTTTGAACCTTTAGCGCTGAGCACTGAAATTACTTCAGTGTCTAAAGGATCCTCTCTGTGCGTATTTAAATTGTCCATCCCGTTCAATATGACGTTTCCCATGGAATTTCTGAGGTAAGTTTTGATGTGCCGTAACGTAAAAAAATGACCTCTAAGGCATACTTGTTGAGATTGGAATGGTTCAGAAAATCTTCAACAAGTTGAATACATTTGGGTACAAGTCTTTGTGCCGTCTGTTGAGGGCATCAATTTCATTGGTAAGAGGAGCATTTTAATTTAGTCTAAAGGCTTCATGGCATAGGCTGTAACCAGTTACAAGTAATGACACAATTTAATGGTGTAACACTTACCCTCCGACCCAATTGGACTATTATTTCATCACGCCTGGCCGCCACTTCCTACCGCACTCACGCGATCAAATTGAAACGAGGTTTAAGCCAACTCCTTGCTAGCGAAAGAATACCACGCCCGGAAACATATGATGGCCGCTACACAAACTTCCCCCTTGTTGTTTCTTTTCCTTCAGACAAGGTAAGTGACGCCTTTTAGTTAGGGTTCATATATATTTCTTTTTCTAAATTCTTTTTCAGCGTAATTAATCTTATGTCTTCAAAATTATTTGTTTGGAATGATTAGAACTTTTATTTACAAGGATGAAGTAAATTTTCGGTTTGTTGGCTATGGTAAAGCCATGATTCACCTTTGGTATTTGTGTTTCTCGAGGTATTTTATTTTT
The DNA here is from genome assembly GCA_033556935.1 of Timema podura. Lineage (NCBI taxonomy): Eukaryota > Metazoa > Arthropoda > Insecta > Phasmatodea > Timematidae > Timema > Timema podura. The sequence goes on along the minus strand of JAVRXN010000004.1, from coordinate 155,807 downwards.
ACCCGAGCATTAAAGTAGTTCCTGTTTCAACCGTTTGAGGATTTAGTTTCTTAGCTCAGTTATGTGGGCTACGGCCATCTTGCACATAAAAATGTGGCGTCGGTTACCGAGTAAACATATTCCAGTTAAACTGAACTAGTCGCCGTCAGATGGTAGGACACTTTGGATTTGAATTGTGTAAGCTATCATGTCGTTTAAACTTATTTTCTTTGTAATTTACTTTGCAGCTGTTAAATGGCAAGTTCCTTAATATTAGTATATAAATTGACGTAACTATTGTTTCATGATAGAGCTTGTAGAGTCACCGCAAGATGGCAAGTCACTGAATTAGGCTTAGGTTTTACTAAATTCTGTTTGCTGAATGTGTACTCCTAGTAGGTTAGTAGTTGATGCCTTGTCTGCATCATGCCATGTTTTGATTTCTTCTAAATCTCTTTAACAGGGAGCATCAAATGAACCATCCCCATGACTGAAACATGTCGTTCAAAACATCTGGTTGGACACAACTGACGTAACTTTCATCTGTGAATCTCACGCTATCTACGTGTTCCTCCTAAGTCTTGTTTTACAAAGCGGATTGTCACTTACCATTTCTAAAATATTAAATATAGCTACATTTTGAAAAAAGAAATGGATCTTTGGGGCCTTATCCCCTTTAAACCCCCTGATCCCCCCATGGATGCGCCACTGACACAAATATAATACTTACTAAAAACATTTTATCTAGCCTAAATTGACTACTACAAAATTAAAATAGTCCAAAGGAACATGATTAAAGGGAAAAATAATTGTAAGTAATTTAAGTAATTGCACTAGAATTCAACCTGAAAAAATTTCCTAGGGGATCAAATTTAACTATAAAACCAAACCAAACCAAATTATTTTTACCAAATGAAGGGATATGGAGAGGAAAAGAGGAGAGTCGTAGTGAAAATTATTAGGAACATCTGCTCTAAGTGATTATTAAAAGGAGAAACTTTGCCGATCAAGAACTTGTGGTACGCACAAATAACACAAACGCAATGACACGAGATGTTGACAAAAACATATACAGACCTGCGTTGGTGTTGCTTTCGCTGTGGGAGGCCATTGCTTTACCGAACGAGGAAGCAATGACATGTCCTGGCAATCCTAACGTCTTGTAATCTCCTCCGTAGATGTCCTTCACTAACATATCTATATGGCGATGGTCGCCTTTCTCCGCAAGAGCCAACAGCTCATCAAAACCCTGGGAGATATTCAAACCAATTAAATAAGTTTGGAATGTGGAACAATATACAAATTAATTAATGCATTTTTTTTTACTAGCACAGCATCTTACTAACCCATTCAGGTAGAATTGATTGCATCGTGTGCTGATAGTGGCAGACTTGAATCACAAACGTGAATGCATTACTAAAACATAAAGCTAAGCATTGCGTTTTTTCAGCACAACACTAATTAAGCTAATGGGTTGGGATGTGGAAGGTTGAATTTAAAGGAAGTGTACGCGCATTTGTGTGGAGTTAGAGTATAAAACTATTAGGAAAAACCACCCTTGTACACCCACCTGGATTCGAACCCAATCTCCATTCCATAGCCAGTCCAGTTTATTTTTAGATACACCTTAGACCATGTTGTCACCTAAGTAGGTAATTGCTTAATGATGCTCAACATATTTAAACTTTGTTTTATTATATTAATTGCAGTGTAATAAATCAATAAAAAGCATCAGAGTTCAAAATAAGTGTTGGTGTATTGAATGACTTTTAAGTCGATATAAAACTACAAGAAAGGCATAACATGTCACAGGAAAAACCTGGAATGAAGAGATATATGGGTTCAAGCAGTTCACAAAAATAACTAGGCATATCTATTTTATCTTAAAAATGAATTCACTCTTTCTCAAAGCTTATTAAAGATTATAACTAGGTTACAAATCTCCGACAAATTTCAATACATTTTGTTTTGTAGATTAAACTAAACTCTGTACACAAGTTGAGTTTCTACCTTAAACTTCAGACAAATCAGTTAAGTGACCCGCTTTAAGTAAATTTAATCCCTGCATAAACAATTAACTGACTTTAAGGATAAACTTTTTGAAAATTATAACTATAGATTATTATGTGTATATCTGACATGATTCTGTATGTTTGGTAACAGTTGCTACTCCACATCGGTGCGTTCTCACTAGCGCCATCAATGGTGAGACTGTGCCTATGTGCTGTGTATTAATTATTACGATAATGTGATGGAATATACATTATTCTCTCTCATATATAACAACTTATACCCATAATTACATGTCTATATGCAAGTTGTGCTGCCAAAATAACTACCCCTTCCCTCTATCCCCAAAATGGAAATGTTCCCCAAAAATCAGTTAAGGTAAGACTGCTACCGTGCTTGGTTTCAATACGGCGTAGCTTAATATAAGAATATGGGCCATAGTGTAATCAGTCAAGGTAAGACAGCTCTTTCAGGGTAAGTGAGTCACCAAGAGATGGAAGATCTGAATTAAATTAAGTAATATAATTGTAATGATGAGAGGAAATGGCAAATAGTCAAGAGGTACAAACAGATTATAGTTTATCAATTAGGATGGCATAGTAAATAAAGTTGTACCTTGGCCTTGGTGAGGAGCGAACCTAGGCCCCAAAAAGTCCCGCCTCCCGTGGCTGTACCTCCGATTCGCTCGTAAGCATCTTCTGACTCCACCTAAATTATGGTTTATGAATTATTACCAAATATATATTGGATGCATTTATTGTTAATTTGTCTCAATACAACAAAAGATTACATTTAAGATTATATTTATAAATTTTGGGCATTAAACAACAACAAAACTGAGGGCATAACATTTTAATTTTAAAATGGGCACATGTTTAATATTTTCAAAATTTTAGAAAATTATCAATTATATCGCAGAATTTTTTGTTCACCAAATGCGCATAGTTTACGAGAACACGCATCAACTATAGTGATTTAGAAAAATGCGTTTGTCCAGTTACAACAAAATTTAATGGTAAATTAAAAAGTAATAGTTTTGGACGCTCCAACTAAATAGAAATTAACGTTTATGTAAAAATACTTACCATCCACGACTAGCGACTATTTAAAATTTGACATGAATTAAGATAAATTTACTAAATTAATTTTATCTGATATTTGTGTTACAATTTTCACCCCTTTTTGAACATTATAAGATATCTTTTTGCAACAATGTCAAATGAACTAAAGTTTCACTAAAAATATTTTATTTTATTGATTAACTGATTGTTGATTATTAATCTCATAGTAAAGAAGATATAGAGGGTGGTTCAGAATCTGGAAAAAAGGATTAGGGTATGTAAAGTGAAAGAGAAAGACTATAGAAAGAGAATAAAGGACACTGTACCGAGGGATGTACTGGAGACAGAGGAGGAGAAATGGAGAAGATTGGTGGAGGAATTTTCAAGTCACATTAAATTATTAGAAACATTTATTATACCTCACGTTTTGCCATCAAATATAACATGCTTAAAAGTGTCATTGAAATGGTTAGAAGGTGATGCAGCATTACATTTATTTAAGACTGTTATACATAATAGGTGTGACTTGCCAAATATACATTTGATTATTCAGCCCGTATCAACTGACATGTGTGCTTCAAAGGTGTTAATTCCTCAAAGATTTATAGTGCCTCCCTGCTAATTCTGTCATCACTAAGTTCTCTTTCTTTGAGATTCTTAACATATCCAACTCTTCAACAATCAGAGGGCTTAGATACGCTAACACCTGCATGGGCAACTAGTTTTTTGTATGTCAAAGCCTAGAATTCTGAGTAAATAGCTACTCATCTTAATCTAACTGTAGACGTGGCTGTAGGTAGCAAAGTAAAAAAATGAAAACCGATGAAACATTCAGAATTCTTTAGGGCCTGTAATTTTTCTTCCCGTGTCCTGGTGTGATCAAGTTAGGAATATGATAATAATTGATTCATTTAAGTTAACATTTCAATCTCCCAAGCTTCACTATCCAGGTACAAGTAATTGTGCAAGAGTGTGTGATCTTCCATTTAAAAGGGTGGATAAATCAATGTTTCTGTTTGCATTCCAAGCTTACCTTCATGATGCTGACTCCTGAGCCTATGTTGACCAGAAGGTAGGGGAATATGTTGGGGTCAGCGGTCTGGAACTTGTACTCCGGGTTGCCGTGACGCTGGAAAACAAACGCTTCGTCCGAGATGTTCTTCAGAAGAAAGTTACATCCCTTAATGAGGCATGCCATCTCGTCTTCCTTATCGACCCTACAAGAGTAGTCTGTTGCTTTGGAGGGTTTGTGAATATAACATTTGGGGGAACACCAGTTATTACAATGTACAGGATACGCACAAAGTCCATACACCCTTATCCGTTCTAAGTTCGTATACGCCTATACCTTTATAAATGTAATTATTACAAAAGGTATGTCATAAAAATCACAAAAGATACCTCTTAAGAATCCAAAACATCCGTATGTGTCCCACCGTGGTCTCTGCATAGCCGCAGCGCGCCATGTTCTGTTGCTCATGCCGATCGACGTTCTTGAAGTCACTTTCTGTAAGGCTGCACACACTGCATTTTTTTAGTTGATTGTTTGTTGAATAACGGCACTTGCGCACCTCCGCCTTGATTAAACCCTACAGTGTGTTATCCAGTTTTATCAGATCAGGGCTTCTTAGAGGCAACGGAAGATGAGCAGGACAATTCTCCGAACCTTGTTCAGTCCAGCAATCCTCCAAGACTGCGTTCAGATGATGTCGAACAGCCAATGCGAAGTGGGCCGGCACCCCCCATAGCGTTGAACCCAAGCATTTGTCAGGATTCCCATGTCTCGCATTTGTGGGATCACCCAGTCGTTGATCATTTAGCGATAACCGACATGATTAACAGAACCAGTGAAATAATACGAACTAAACAGATGTGTTGCTGTCATTCCTGCCCAGATCATGACATGAGATGGATTCTTCTCAAGTTCTTCAAATAAGTGTGGATTTTCTTTTCCGCATAAGAGGGCATTGCAACTGTGGGAGCCGCGATAAATTGCGCATTCATGTGAAAACATGACATTTGCCTGCAGAGCCAATGTTAGAAATTGTTGCAGCATATGTTCACATGTTTGTCCACATCGATAGTTACTCACTTTAGCTATGGTTATATGGACTTTGTACGCACCCTGTATGACTAAACCTAGACCTGGCATACTTAAGAATTAATGTGAACAAAGTAAGAATCAAAACAAAACCTAGATTAGTTTGGGAAAGTTGTGTCATGCCTTGTCCTTCTCAAAAAAGTGTTGAGAACTCACGACAAGCCCAGTTTCTCTTGGAGCAGCTTGGTGTACTTGTAGGCTCCCCCTCCGGTGGCTTTGATCACCTTCCCAGCCATCTTCTCTCGACTTCCCACCAGATTGCTTCGCACAAAGTCCAAGCACCCCTCGATGTACTTGGTCTCAAACTTAATGAAGTGAAGGCGGGCCCCTTCAGACACTTCGTACACGCGATGGTCCTGCAAAAACAACGCCCCCGCCCCCGCACTTGTTCACTGTCAAGGTTAGCCGGGTTAGAAGTGCCTTGGACCTCCTGATTCTAGTGAGCTATAGACCACAACCGATTCTACCTGATCAATCTTCACTTGATGTAGGCTACCCAAACAGGATTAAAAAATAAATTTCTGTAAAAACACCAAATATGTGTTTATTTCAATAGTTTGCATCTGTGCAGTTAATGCCTGTACAGAGGTTAGCCCATCTTTGCTCTGAGACAAACACAACAGCAAGACCTGCGACCGTTACTTAACGGAGTAGTAGAAGTTCACACATCCAATGTTTACAGTGTGCATTTAAGAATATCACCAGTATTAAAACCTTCACAGGTGGCTGAGAGGTCTGGGGTGTTAGACTTGCAGATGCACTGGAGGTGGTTTTTTCCAAAGTGATAGTTTATCACTATTATAAATATAGGCTATTTAAAACACTTGTCTCAAATATACTAATTACAAAATGTAATTTATGCTCTATTGATTGAATCTATATAAATTGCAAAGCATTCATCCTGTTTCATAACAAGAGCCTTTAAATTACAGTACTTCAGTATTTCAGGTCTACAATTATTTTATTTTATTTTATTTATTTATTTTATTTAACTCGCCTCGGTGGCGTAGTTGGCTAACGCGCTAGTCGTGTTGAGCTCGACTGCCGAGGACGGGGAGATCGAGGTTCGAATCTCGGTCGGGTGAACTGGGGATGGTTTTTCCTAAATGGTTTTTCACTCTCCCCCACATAAATGCGGGTTCACTTCCTCTAAATTCAACCTTCCCAATTCCTAATTCAATAGTGTAATTAGTACTTAAGCGTATAACCCGAACGGGTAGTAAGACGCGGTGCTAAAAATTAATTAAATTAAATTTATTTTATTTCATTTGTAATAAACCAAAAAACAGTTAAGAGTAGCTCAGTAAAAATAATTTGACCTGTGAATACATTCCAAATGGTGAATCACTATAATACTAATTATTTTGTTTCTAAAACCAATTAAAAGTTGTGTAGCGTAGTTATGCTGAAGGACTAACCTCGTCTGCTGAGTGAGAGGAACCATCTTCCTTCTCAGTTTCATAAGACACCCGTCGATGCGATACGGTGGAGTAATATGCTATCTTTGTCAACGACCCACCTACGACACAAGGGAATAAACAGGAGCTAGTATATGTGATCAAAACAATCAATAGCCTCTATTATTTATTATATTAGGTGTTCTGTCTTACGACAGGTTCATTCCTTTTGTCGGTGAACTTAGACCGCCAATGCACCCTGTCCTATGCCTCCTCCTTCAGCTCCCAGAATTTTCTTATTTCCTTCAAGTCATCCGATATTTGAATCCTTCTTCCTAAGATCCTTTTTCTCCCTACCTTTCCTTCTATGACCTCGTGCATCAGACAGTTCCTTCCAAGGATGTGTCCTATCCAGTTTGCTTTGTACCAAAGAATCACATCCGAAATGGTTAGCTCTTTTCACCCACTCTTCTTAGGACTTGTTCATTTGTCACCCTGTCTGTCCACCTGATCTTAATTCTTCTCCAATACCACATTTCAAAGCCTTCCAATTATTTCTTTCCCATCTTCCTAAGAGTCCAAGTTTCTGCTCCAAATGTAGCAATTCATCAGTTTCTTCCTCAGTTCCAAACTCAACTTGCTGGTTAGCAGTTACCTCTTCTTATTGAAGGCTTCCTTGACCCTGGCAATCCTTGACCTCATTATTTGGTGTAGTAGCCATCCTTTCTCGGCAGACTTCCCAGGTACGTACTTGAAATTTAATTTGCCTCTGATTTATTTTAGGTTATAACTGTAATTTAGTGAGTTTTTCATTACTATCCAACATGGCTTTCAATAAATCAAGGCATATTGGGAGATTTTTACTATTTCCAGAGGTTTTAAACTCTTTTTTTTTTTAAGTGATTGCTTATAAATTTATTTTTGTTTTTTGATGTACATATACTGCAATTATCAAGTAAAAATATGGGGATAGCTTAGTAAATGAAGAGGGAGGGATTCTAGACACTTTTTCTTTGTCATATTATAATAAATAATTTATTTTTATCATCAATATACACAACATGAATATCAAGTTTCCAATATTGACAAAACTCACTTAAATCGCACGAAAACATTCGGTCACAGTTGGCTTACCCTTCTATCGCTCACAACTAATAATGTAGTCGGAAACATTTAAGCACACAATTAAATAGGCACAGTAGGGTCTATTTAATAAGTGTATAAGTAAAATGATTCCAACCTAGCTTTTCATGTGTTTACAAATAAAAATATTTAATAAGTTGTAATCAGTAATATTGTTCAAATAAGCAAATTTATATTTCTTTAAATAAATTTATGAGAATTTTTTTTATTTAGGTAGGTTTGGTTGTTTAGATTTTATATTTGTATAAAATATTTAACAATATTAATTTATTTCCTATTATATGAAAATTAAAAGTGTCAAGAATCCTGACCTCTGTTTACTAATGCCCAAGGCCGTAGTCAGGGAGGTTTGGGGGGATTCAAACCCCCCCCCCCAAATTTTATGAATAAAATATGTATAGCTTTATTTATGGTTCAAACAATATCAACATTATGGTACAAGTACAAATTATGGGGGGGGTGTTACCATAAAAAAAAACACTTCAGAGAGCTTCTAGAACTGTTTATCCTTTAGAATTTTGTCTAGCCTCCGGCAATTATGGGATGTGCCCACCAAACACCACCTGAAATTATTGGCTGACTACGGCCTTGTTAATGCCAAACCTAACCCAAATTTGGTTCATTTAGTACAAGGGACGAGAGCTCGACCAGCGTGCTCAGCTATGACCCAAGAATTCAACCTCAATTACAGGAAGTGACGTTCCTAAGTATGATCTACTTTGGGGCTACCTTTCTCTTAGTATGCGAATGATGGTGCAGTTAAAATTCACCTTTTTCGATTGTGGCCTTAAATGTGTGTAAGTATAGCGGAGGATTACATAAACATGTAGGCCTTACAGTAAGAAACATAAAATAAAGTAATTATGTATACAATCCTGAATTTTCTAGACTTAAAGTTACAATTAACTTACTGAGAATATTAAAAAACATTCTACCAATAAGAGAGTATAAAATAACAGGGGCAGCGACTATAGGCTACATTTGGTGGTATAAAATTGTTATAGTTTCGATCTTGTATAAAAAAATTTAATGAAACCCAACTACTATTAATTTATTTACCGTTTACTTACCAATATCAATTGCAAATCTTTTTGCATTTTTTAAGTTCCGAAAAACTTCCACAGAATCTGGTAATTTTATACTTTTAGGATGACTTTTCTTGTCCATTCTCATTTTTCATTACCTAAATAATTTAAACTTTACATGCGGTTTTGCACTAGCGTGGCGAAGGTACAAACTACAAAGTTAAAAAATCATAGATAAGGTGACTTCACAATGGTTATTTGATTAATTTGAACTTAATTAAAGGAACTAGTAAACAGAGATCATAATACAATAGAAAAATAAGTAAACACACTTGTCTCGTGCTTGCTTGATTTGATGGTCATAAAAAGTCGTCTGCTAAATGGTTGTTCCAATAGTATTAGGTTTTCAGTAAAAATGACCAATCAGAATGACAGCACGCTTTATCCTACAATATGATTGGTTGGTGTCTACAGGATGTGGAAGGAGCGCCAGGAATTGTGGTCCAAATAGTCTACCTTTAGAATAAATACATTTTAACAATTAGTAACATCCATATTAAAATATGTTCAGTAATATTATTAATTCTTTAAAATATAAATATATTTTTCAAACTCGATTTATTCCTTTGATATAAGGGAAAGTCTCGTGAAAGTGAAGCTCATTGATATCTATAAAACAACTAGATCTCTGGATTAACATTTTCGAGCTGTCGTCTGCACACCATTGTGTAGTAGAGAAAGAAACTTTCGGGGTGTTATGTGGATATACACTTACACATTGCCAAGGTCAAAAGCGTGACGCTCAAGTTTATCGTCTGCTACACTGTGGGGGATACAGATTTAACTGTTTCTTTCAATGATCTTATGCGAAAACATAGCTCTGATGAATAAAAGTGTTAATGTTTGAAAATAGTGAAGTATTATATCACACTTTCCTGGAAAAACATTTAAATTAAAGGATATACAACTCAGCTTTACAGGTAATACAGTACGAATATTAATAAAATCTTTAACACATTTAAATATGTAGTTATCATCAATGTTGTTTACAGTCTGCCAAGACTACACTTATATTTAAAGTTGGTTACTAGCTTGTATATTGGTTTCAGAAACCATTGGCTATTATATTGAAAGCTCGATAAATATAATGAATAATGTATCTTAAAACTTGATAACATTAATTTGTTTGAATGATAAACTTTGTGTATAAGTCTTACGTTCAAATGATAATTTAGGTTATAGGCTTATAGGAAGTACGGTATCTACTAAACCCTGAATTTAGTAATAATCCCAATCTGTAAGACTTTATTTCGTACCAGAATACTATCATATATATTTTTTGGTAGGATAAACGTCCATTTAGAACGGAAGTAAAAATTTTCTTCTGGAAGGTCTTTTATCCTACCTAAACACAACTATATGGTAGGATTCGAGTACGAAATAAAGCATTACAAGCGAGCTTCCTTCAAAAATCATCGTATATATTAGGCTACACATTTCAACTAACCAGTTTCGAACTTTGATATGCTCTTCAAAGTGCTTATCAACATATTTATTTCATTTAACTAATCACACATTGGTGTATCTCATATATTCAATCAAATTAATGAACGATGTCAAAATGCCCCATGCCTGTATGGGTGTAAGAGAGAAAGAGATACCCGAAAATTTATTTCGACAGCTTGTACATTTCAGCCACAAATGTTCATTCACATCCAGTTATATTATAGAGATCAATGGCGACTACACAGTCCATAATATCCGTAATCAAGTGACCGTTCCAACCAATGAGATATAGACTATGTCCAATCGAAAACTTAAAACGAAAATCGTCTACAGCAAGGAAGGGGATTGACCTCCTCCAATTCAGAGTGAGGCGCCTGCTGGATATAGGAGGCAGGCTACTTTTCCGTGGGCCAACCTGTACTATTTAAAAACCTGTTAATTTTTTCCAAACATTTCCTATGTTGTGACTATTTTTTTTCAAACACTCATTGATATTTTCATTTTATAACTTTCCAACAAGAAATATTTTAGTCTACTTTGATTTGGATGTAACAAATGGATTGTTATCTTTGATAGGAAAAATAAATCTCACTTGCATACTTTTGTTGAGAAGCAAAGCGTATTTTGTAATAATTTTATTCCCCCAAGTACAAGCAAGCTGTTAGTGCCAAAATGTAATGTGGGCTGAAATAAACCTATTACCAATAACAAGTAGGCCCTATAGAAGTTAGGAATAGTTTTGGAGGAGAATTACTATTGACTTAAAAAGTTAAGTTCACCAACTATTGGTTGGAGGATCTTAATTCATTGTCTTGCTGTTTTATTGTTTTTTATACATATATATATATAAAGGTTCGGTGGCCGCATGGTCTAACACGCTACTCTCGTATGACTTGCCTGCCTATGACGGGGCAATCGAGATTCAAATCTCGGTCGAATGTACTGAGGGTGGTTTTACAAAATGGTTTTCCTCTCTCCCTCCATGCAAAGTGCAGGTACACTTCTATAAATATAACCTTCCTCATCCCCCAAACCATTAACACAATTAGTACATTAGCATATAACCTGAACAGGTAGTAAGAGGCGGTGCTATATTACCAAAAAAAACTATAAATAAATAACCACATTTGTGGAAGAGTAAGATTCCCAAGATTTGTAACTATATCGTGCACGATTTACCAGTCATGGTTCAGGATTTTCTTATTAAAACATAAATGATTAATTCTACATGTTGATTCTGAACATTATTTCAAATATAAATATGTAATTCTAGTCAATATAAATAGTTTTTTTTAAATTATCATCATTTACTATCATTACTGTTGGTCAAGAGAAAGAGAACCTATCCTCCAATTGAAAAGTCGTCTGGACATCCATCATTATTTTTTATTTCAATTAGTAGAGTCAAGGGTTCTTCACACCTTGATGAACGCCAACTGTGTATATATAGTAGGCATCGCAGTCAGAATCTGGAATCCTCCATTTTTAGACTAGTGGATTTGAAAAAAAACGAATCCAGACTTTTCTAAACGTGTCACTTTTGTTTCAAGTACACTCACCCCCTGTCCCCTCTAAGTCCCTTGGTAGCAAGGCCGGCTGGCTACCTGCTGAACAAGTAGGTGGCCCCACCAACTTTTTTACAACATTTTTAACATACATTTTATTTTTTTAATTCTGTAAAATATTTAGTAAAAAACATGAAAAAAGTGGAACACAATTCTCTAGACGCAGTAAATTATTGGATTCGTTACACAGTATTCAAGTCAAAAGTATTCATTCCTTGCTCCAATCTTCACGCAAGGACTGTACTGTTCTAGTGACTGAATATAGAAGCTAGAGAGGGCACTCTCAAAGAGGCCACACCTAGGGTCACTCTCAAGGTCAAGCCCCTACCTTTACTGTGCCAGCTTTACACTAGCGAATAGGGCCAGCCTAAGTTCCTGCTATATGATAAAAGTGCTCTATAGTTTTTTTTGCGTTTATGTGTCTGTGTTTTAGTATACCTCAGTTTTAGCTTATGTGGTGCTGACTGACAGCTCACAGCTGACTTCTGACGGCTTTGAAAAGCTACCAGACCAAATTATGTATCCTACGCCGAACCATATGATCTGCAAAAAACATGTCTTTAGCAGTTGTCACTTCTGACAGTCAAATTTAGGTATATACCTAATGTTGACTGTCAGAAGTCAGCTGTGAACTGTCAGTCAGCACACATAAGCTAAAACTGAGGTATAGGTGATAAACCCAATAAGTAAGATTATGCGTGAAAATGATTAATTAAAATGAATAAAGTAAATTCTTTATTAAAAACTTCGTTTTATTCATTAAAACAGCAAGAAAAATTGGAAATTAAACGGTTAGGAGCACATCAGCCTAATGACTTAACATTTATGCATGTGGATGGCAAGGAAAAAAAAGGGAACTTTTCCTAATGCTTTGTTTGGTGAATGTATACATTTTCAAGGTCATGAGGGAGAAATACACTCCGTATACAGTTTAAAGTTTTTTATTTAATTAAAAAAAAGTTTATAGAAGCTAACATGATGTTGTCACCTAACATTATGCATTAACATACATTTTATTACACAAACTTATTGATAGTTTTTTTTTTATATAATTTGAATTCTACTTTTCTTATGAACATATCTCGAAGAATAAGATTTCTGTCACTGCGGGATTTTAGGAAACGGTTATAAAGTTGTATTTCAAAAATTAAAATTTATAACAAAGTTTGTTATAAAAAAACTTAAAACCCTGATCAGGGTTAACAGAAAATCTATTTATATGGTTTGCACTTTAACTTTTTTTTTGTTACTCTTAAAAGCTACTACAATTTTGAGTTAGCCTACTCTACTTTTTTACAATAAAAATGTTTTACAGTGAGTAAAATATGGTAATTATTATTTCCTAAAATATAAAAACGGAATATTTTTTTAAATATAAAATAAGGTAACTTCTTTAATTTAAATGACTAGGCTACTACAATGTTTAACAAAGACTTTTCATGGTAGTAAAGGTTTCTAGGAAAAATGCTTTTAAGAAATTCTTAGAGACAAAGTGTTCGATTAGATTTAAATTTCTACATTCACAAGGATTATAATGTTTACTCCACCTAATGGAATAAAATTGTAGTAAAATATAATCTTGGTAAGTAGTAACCTGACCTATGGAGCAACAAGAAAACCACCCTAGAAACCCCTTCCTACCGTGAGCAGCCTCGAGTACTTCCACCCCCCGAGCATCACATGGCTTTAGTCATGTCATTTGTAGTAGTTTCTCTTCAGTAAATAATGGCTTCATTTCTTAGTAAATATAAATTAAGAATGCAAAGCCAGAAAAAAATATATAACAATTTAAATTTTGGGGGGGGGGGCAGCCCCCTCATGACAATTTGGGGGGGGGGGGGGCTACAACACTCGGGGCCCCTATGTTTACCCATTAAAATTAATTAGTGGTAAAAATGTCCATATCTAATGATAAATGTAAGCACACAAATTTGGTTTACTTAAAACAAGTGGTTTACATCCACTAACATGAACCATTTGAACAGTAATATTATCACAAATATAATAGATTAAGACTTCTTCATCTGTATCATCATGATCATCATCAGCTTTTTCCAGCCTGTGGTTGGGTCAGTTTAATAAAATGACTCATTCTTCCTCTATCCTGCCACCATTATTCCTACTTTAATTGTTTCTATTCCTCTCTTCTCATTGAACACTTTCTGTTATCTGCTCCTTCCATCTCTTTCTTGGCCTCCCTTGCGGTCTTTTTCCTACATACTTAATTTCCAACATTTTCTTTGGCATCCTCTCTTTTTCCATCCTCATTACATGTCCATACCATCTCACTCTTGCTTCCTCTACTATCTCATGTACTCCCTGTACCCAACTCTTTCCCAGATAACTTCATTCCTAATCTTGTTTCTCCTCGTGACAGTTAACATGATCCTTTAAAACCTCTTTGCCATGGCCTCCACTTTACTTGTCTATCTTACACTCAATGTCAACTTTAAATGCTGCATATTAAGATTTGAAATTAAGACTTTGTCCAGTTCAGAATCCAACGTGTTTTTAATGTTACATATAATGAGTGCCTTTTTCAAAGTTAAATAGTGATGTAAGAATTTCTCCCCTTATAAGTTGTTGCTGAAAGAGTATTTACAAATCGGTAGTGCATTGTAAAACTAATATAATTTCCCTTTTTCAGGACTAAATAAGATATTCGAGCTAAATAAATGTACATAGTTGAATCATTTCTAAATAAGTCAAGGAATAAACCAAAAATTATTTAGTATTTGCATTAGCTATTAAATAAAAATTGTTTGTAAAACTGAAAAAACCACAAACTGACTTATTATTATTCTACTAGGAAGCAGAAAATTTACCTAAAAATAAACTCAATTATATAAAACTGTATCGAATGAAAATCGGTTGAATGTTGATGTAATTTAGTTGCTGTCACTACAATATTAACCAATATCAGAAGTATACATAAGTTGAAAGTTATGTTAATAGCACACAGAGTAGCACATAGATGTCACAATTCTTGTTTTTCTTGATTACAATTACTATAATTTGATTTTTCGATTCTGATTTCTCAACATTAAAAAATTCAATCCTTTTTCTACTAATCTAACTTCACAATAAAAATATGCTATTTATTTATATAGCGTTTGATAATGTGACTGAAAGAAAAACTAAAACGTGTAGATAGTAAAAAGATGCTTAGATAAAATGTCCATTTTTTAAATACACAAAGATCATGTTGGGTACATTTACAGTTTGCTGGTAATAAAGAGAAATGGCAAAATAACAAATAATGTTCTTGTTGACAAATCACTCGATTGAAAATTGCTATTTCATTTAACTGCCATAAATTTTACTCTCTGAGGTTTGAAAATATTATTAAAAGGGCTTCTTTAAAAATCAATAAAAATCAAGAATATTGAGGAATCATGTTTGGCTTCCTTAGCTTTAAAGCCCTTCACAAAATTGAAATTACTTCCAACCAATAACTGTATGAAAAAGTTCGTAATTTGCTCAATCAGTGAATGACCGTCTCAAAAGTCATGTTATTTTCAAATGATTGTTGAAGGGTTATGAACACAGCTGACTAATCCTGGGTCTCCTACCTTGGGTCATGTTTACCAAGTTTCAAGGTGTTTTGATTGAAGGAGGTTATATGGGGCATACTTGCAGTAGTCCGACGATACAAAAGGTATGAAGAATGCCGGAAAAAGTTGTGAGACCTGTAACACATAAATATTTGTTTAAATGTAGACAGTACAATATGATATAGTTTCTATTCCCTCTTTCCTATACTTTCTTTAGTCATAGAAAAATGTCTCATTTCTAAATCTGTGATAAAAGTAAGAGGATTAAAAGAATCAAAATATTTTAAAATATTGAATAAAGTGTAAATAAAAGCCAGTAATAAGTGAAATTGCAAATCAATGTGTATTTTATTCGTCAATATTATTTTAAACTAAGCTTTTTTAGGTGTGGAAATAGGAATGAAACGAATTGAAAGATGAGAAATATTCAAAGAAAAACATCTCCCCACTAGAGACTGACCTTGCCGTGTCCAAGAAGGGCACAGACTTAATGACCGTCCAGTCGGCGGAGTGTCGAGAATAGTTTGGCTCCCAACTGGTTTCCGTATCCAGATCCAAGTCCACCAAGAAGTGGCACTCAGCAACGTCAATCTAACGAAAACCAAACATTACTTTTACTTAGTTTATATAAAAATGAGGTGGCCCAATGGCTAAATAATTTTACTTAATTTTATTATTTATTATTTATTATTATTATTATAATTTTATTATTTATTTTTAAATAGGTCTATACAAATACTAAACATAGCCTTACTCCCAAAAAAGTTGGCACACTGTGTTTCTAACAGTTTTTCTTTAAATTCAAAATGGAGTAATCCAGTGTTTGTGTGTTATTTGTACTTCTTCTTTGTGATTGATAAAGGCAACAATAATGAGATATTATTCTATTGTGTTAAAATGTGTGTGTGACTACTTTTACTATAGAAGACATAAGAAAGAAGAAGATGTCACCTTTGTGTATTGGATTCTTCCACATTTTTCCTCTTTCCCTAGGTGGGCTTTCTTCATCAAATTTACTCTTAGTAGTTTATTTTTCCTTTTTCTTTATTTTTATCAATTTTCTTTATTATAAAAATTATTTAGCCATTGGGTCACCTCATTTTTAAACATAATTAAATAATATATAATCAATTTATTTTATTTACTTTTGTCATATAGGTCGTTAATGATATGCTACGTATAATTTTTTTTTAATAGTCATCCTGCTTACAATACCACACAGTGCATTAATTATGAATATTGTTTTAGTTAATATCCACAGTATATAGGTCCATATAGGTTAAACTGTGTTCAAGCGGTATGATTTTTAAACATTCTAAAATTATTTTTACATATAATAATACTTAGCACCGCGTCTTATTACCCGTTCGGGTTATATGCTTAAGTACTAATTACACTAATGGGTTAGGAATTGGGAAGGTTGAATTTAGAGGAAGTGAACCTGTGTTTGCGTGGAGGTAGAGTGGAAAACCATTTAGGAAAAACCACCCTCAGTTCACCCGACCGAGATTCGAACCTCGAACTCCCCGTCCTCGGCAGTCTAGCTCAACACGACTGGTGCATTAGCTAGCTACGCCACCGAGACGGGTTTTTTCCCTATATAAAGAACACTTCTTAACAACGGATTTTTTTTTGTCCCAGAAGGTATCCGCTATTATGAGATTTTCTGTAACTAGATAGTTCCAGCCATTACAAAAACATTAAATATATCAATGTTTTTGTATTTACACAGCATTTTTAAGACCTTGATTATTTTTGTTTTCTAGTTTGATGTATTTAATTTAGTGTTTGATGTATGTTAATTTTGAGGTAATTAAAACCACAAAAAAATGACCAATAAAACAAATCAAATTAAAAAAATATATATTAGACTCAGTCACTCGGATCACGTAAGAAGCTTAGTAAAGGTTTTATCTGTTACCACATCAGATTTATGCATCGATAGCAATACAGCATGATGATAGTATTCCAGGGTTAAAGAGCTATATAGCTGTTAATTTCTTATAAATTGAATAAGGTAAAAATAACTTGAAAGAAAAGAATGGGGTTTATTTAAATGAGTCAACACTCACATATCTGCTGGGCTCCTCCTTGTTCATATCGTTCATGTGTGGTGGTATTACTGATGTAGCATTCAGTCCCTTGCTGTATGGTTGTGGTAGTTGGCCGCGGAACTCAGACTTCACAAACTGGAGCTGCCATCTTGTGGACAAAGTAATGATTAACATTTTGTTATTAAGGCTTCCGCAAGACTGACGAGAGTGGCCAAACCGGCGAACAACCGAGCGCGTGATTAGCAGATAGCTCTCGATAGTTGTTAACGAGGAGGCTCCGAATCTTGGCTCAGTGAAATGAGGGTGGTTTTTAACAAGTGATTTATTGTTGTGGTTCTCTCATACTCTCTCCACGCTAATGGTGATTCTTATTTGTAAAGGCCTACTTTGATTATAATATTGAAGTATTTTAACATATCAGTTTTACAAATATATAGGTATGGTTTATGATCCTACCAATTAAATTAGGCCGTTAACAGCAAGTGTGCTAAACATATCGATAATTATAAAAAGTAAAATATCATGTGAAATTGAGAAGTTTTCCTAGCACTCAATGAACCAACATACAATAATATTGCCTAGCGCCTGTAAACTAGACTGTACCGGCTCGAGCACACGCGCTTGGAAAATAGAACCAGTTCTATCTTTCACGCATGCGCGCTTGGTCGCTTTCTCGCCCAGTCTGGCCACCTCTCATTACAACCAATGTGTTCTATTTTATTCTTTAGTCGCTCACCCAGTCTGGCCGTACCCTAGGGTCAAACCCAACTTGCTATTGGCCTCGGCTGTGGGTAGGTGTGTCGAGGCTTTGTGATTTCTAGTTCCTTTTTAAAGACTCCAGTTTGAATACCAGTAGGGTCAAATTTGGAAACATTGTAGGCCACACGCACGCACACACACGCACACACACACACACACACACACACACACACAGACACACACAAGTAAATGCATCTTAAAAAATCTATAGGTGTCTCCTTGTTTTTGGTAGATATTTTTATATTCAAGATGAGAGTAACTATGCAGAAGAAGAATTTTCAGCAAAAAAAGAAGTGTAAATTGTAAGCTATGTACAGCAAGCAATAAATATAATTTGTTAAAAGGAGTATTGAAGCACTCACCGATTGTCTGGCAGGAAGAAACTGGTCGGGAAGCGATACCATTCCTTTCCCACACATATGTTGATGTTCTGGTCAGCGGCAGCTTGTTATCTCCAGTCACGTTGCTCAGCTCCATAAACAGGTCGAGAGGGGCATGGTAGCCTGACACAACACAACAAACCATTTGTAGTTATCTTAGAACCAGTTGTCACATCATAATTCATTACGTCTTCATTACAAGACAGTGAAATTCCCATGACTAAGATCATTTCATTGTATAAAAAAATATTTAAAATACAAAAGGTAGTGCTATTTTTGCTTTTACTTAATAGAAGACACATGCACATGCACATGACATGTGTGGTTGAAATTTTTAATGTGTCTTACAAAAGAATGACGCTATGGACCATTCGACCATCAGAGTTATTTTATCATTGTTTAGGTAAAACCTGTAGGAATTTCCAGCGGCATCACTTACCGTTGTAGAGGGCTGATATCCTGGACACTCCGAGTAAGGAGCAGACCAAGATGGCCGACACCATGATGGGCGCCGTGTGGGACAAGTAGTGAGCCGCCTTGGTGGCTCTCCGGACTAGAAACCTGAACCAGAGCTTCTGAAGAGCGTCAACTGTGATGGCACCGGCCAGACATATCATCGGGTAGATGGGAAACAGGAACCTCTCCTCCTGTAGGAACCCGTCTCACTGATACAATATGATCCGGAGCTAGACAACCTCTCCTATAGGGACCGGTCTCACTGATACAATATGATCCGGAGCTAGACAACCTCTCCTATAGGGACCGGTCTCACTGATACAATATGATCCGGAGCTAGACAACCTCTCCTATAGGGACCCCGGTCTCACTGATACAATATGATCCGGAGCTAGACAACCTCTCCTATAGGGACCGGTCTCACTGATACAATATGATCCGGAGCTAGACAACCTCTCCTAGAGGGACCTGTCTCACTGATACAATATGATCCGAGCTAGACAACCTCTCCTATAGGGACCGGTCTCACTGATACAATATGATCCGGAGCTAGACAACCTCTCCTAGAGGGACCCGTCTCACTGATATAATATGATCCAGAGCTTAACAACTTCACTTCCTTAAGTATATTAAAGATTCAAGAATTTCAAGAAAATTGCAGATTAATTTTTTTTATCTCAAATTTTTATTCCAAATTTATTTTAGAGCTTATATATTGGTAGTTTGGTTCAACATAATCATATGGCAAACTAAAAACCAAACCCTAGATAGCTTAGTTGAATGTGCAAGTGTTATAATATAAAATGTTAACATCGTGTATGTGATAAATTATCAACCTCTTTACAATGTTTTCAGACTTGGGATCAGTCTGCAACATTCTGATTGGTAAAATAGTATATTCCCCCTTTCTATACTTTTATTGGTGCCTCATACAGTTCCCTCGTATTTATTTAAGGGCATTATAATATTCTTTAGGTACCTGATTTATTTGGTAGATAAAACAAAATGGCAGCTTTTCTTGGCTCTCGAGGATGTTAGCCAGAGCTACTTTCAGGTTTACAAGATACTGGTTTGAGATTAAAAATATTCTAATATGATTTTTATGGGTGTTTTAGAAAAAGTAAGAATAATAGCACCTAGCAGCAGAGTAACCTATCACAATCCCTTGTACTAAATTTATATCCTACAGAGATTCGAACCAGAGTCTTTACTGACAAGTGCACAGCACTTTGAAGATCTTTACTATGGACAGTGTCTAATGGAACAGCTTGCCCTCATACCTTGTGTGGCTGCAGGACAAAGACAAACAGCCAGAGGTAGAGTGGTTGCAGCGACAGCCAATAAGGTAGACAGGCTGGATGGCGGTGGTTCAATGGCACCAGCAACAGCACCAACAGCTACCACAAAAACACCATTCATCGCTTTTAGAACTTTACCTCATCATAATCATCATCATCTTCCTTCATCTTTCTACCATTCTTTATCACTGGCACATGTGCCGTTATCTGGTCCTCCCTTGCGATCTTTTCCTACACACTTCATCTCTTATTATTCTACTTGAGATCCTTTTATTTTCCACCCTCATCAGAACTTTACCTGAATTTCTTTATTATAATCTGTGAAATGTTTGGGTGGAAGTAACACAAATGTAATGTATTTATTTTGCCACTTTTAATCTTATACCGTTAAAATAGTTTACAAATATAAATAAATAATAAAGTTTTTCATTAGCAACATTCTCTTCAGTTTTTTACCCATAGGAAGGATAACATTTCGTCCCAACACTAGGAGTTGGGGAAGTGACCATCGAATAACTAGAATCCTTCAGGATATTTGAGGATTCAACTAAATATCACGTTCAAGATCAGAAAAATATATTTTTACATTTTTAATTTAGAATAATTATAATTTGTTTTAGAGATCTAATAACTTCTTATTAGTTGTTCAGACCCAACATTATAGGTCAAACTCAAAAACCAGACCTAAGGCCATTAAATTATTATGTATTAATTTTATACTGAATGTATTAGAAAAATAAAATGGCAATATTTAGTTAATATTTCATCTTATGTTCCTTTCTTTACCTCAACAGTTTGAATTAAGGAAATGGGTTTGTGGGTAAAATAATATATTCGACCCAACTCTACTCGGATCACAAATTTGCTTACAATTTTTTTTAAAGAGAGATATAAAAATATGAAAGTAATAAAATGCAATAGTCTTAATAGATACTATAATGTTGGCAACCAAACTGGTGAAGTATGGCCTGGATGTCTCAGTGGTACAACACTGGCACACAAAGCCAAAGGTCCTGGGTTTGATTCTCATGTTCAGATTGTCATTTTTCACTCAAATGATTTAGAGTGAGCTATCAGGACTGATCTTGTGGATTAATTGGTCCTTACTTTCTGTCCTGAGACCTGGACTGTAACTCATGACCTAGGTTACATTGTTTCTCTACCTCCGCTAATTTGCTAGTTTATCCAATTTACAATTATTATATTAATTAATTTAGTGTTAATTATACCACCTAAGCTAAGTGTCCCTATTTCTCTATCTTCTAATTTTATCCTACTAGTTGGTCCGCCTCGGGTATTTTACGTCCCTGGTACCCTGCCCTGCTGGGTGTCCCTCCGCTTCCAGATCTAATAGTCCTCGGATCGGCGCGAGCCCCAGTGGGGGTGTGCATCCCCCTATAAATGAATATGATCTTGCGGACAGCAATCATGCGTCAGTTTGTGATATACATGAATTAGCAAGTTAATCTTGTTCAACTTACAAGGAAAACAGGTGTGAGCAGGGCTGCCACAAACACAAAGTTAAAGTTGAGGAAACCGTTGATGAAGTAGAAGGTCCATGGTTCAGTACCATAGAGGTTGGGCCCATGGGAAGTGAAGACGTTGTAGTAGAGAATGTTGAACGGAGCCACCACAAAACGACTGTAGTAGGAGGAGTCTATTAAAACCATGGGAGCTGGACAAAGAAACACACATTTGTGTCAACAGCTCACACAAACCTAGAGTTGGTGGATAGAGTCAACAGCTCACACAAACCTAGAGTTGGTGGATAGAGTCAACAGCTCACACAGACCTAGAGTTGGTGGATAGAGTCAACAGCTCACACAAACCTAGAGTTGGTGGATAGAGTCAACAGCTCACACAGACCTAGAGTTGGTGGATAGAGTCAACAGCTCACACAAACCTAGAGTTGGTGGATAGAGTCAACAGCTCACACAAACCTAGAGTTGGTGGATAGAGTCAACAGCTCACACAGACCTAGAGTTGGTGGATAGAGTCAACAGCTCACACAGACCTAGAGTTGGTGGATAGAGTCAACAGCTCACACAAACCTAGAGTTGGTGGATAGAGTCAACAGCTCACACAAACCTAGAGTTGGTGGATAGAGTCAACAGCTCACACAAACCTAGAGTTGGTGGATAGAGTCAACAGCTCACACAAACCTAGAGTTGGTGGATAGAGTCAACAGCTCACACAAACCTAGAGTTGGTGGATAGAGTCAACAGCTCACACAAACCTAGAGTTGGTGGATAGAGTCAACAGCTCTCACAAACCTAGAGTTGGTGGATAGAGTCAACAGCTCACACAAACCTAGAGTTGGTGGATAGAGTCAACAGCTCTCACAAACCTAGAGTTGGTGGATAGAGTCAACAGCTCTCACAAACCTAGAGTTGGTGGATAGAGTCAACAGCTCACACAGACCTAGAGTTGGTGGATAGAGTCAACAGCTCACACAAACCTAGAGTTGGTGGATAGAGTCAACAGCTCACACAGACCTAGAGTTGGTGGATAGAGTCAACAGCTCACACAAACCTAGAGTTGGTGGATAGAGTCAACAGCTCACACAGACCTAGAGTTGGTGGATAGAGTCAACAGCTCACACAAACCTAGAGTTGGTGGATAGAGTCAAATTGAATGTTAACAAACTACGTTGACAGTGCCGATAGCAATGTATTGCAACAAGCAAAATAGAATTAAAATAAATAAACAAATTAATTAATTACTATAAAATTTAATTATTCAAATATTTAAAGCAGTCACAAAAATGTTAATTACCAACATAGTTCATAGTAACCATCAATGTCTATGTCACCTGTGTCATTCACTTAAATCACCACTGTTCCTCATGTACAACACACCGGACACGCTGGCCCATATACTGGACAGGCTAGCCCACACACTAGACATGCTATACAAGCTGGTCCACACACTGGCCCCTGTCCCCCCCCCCCCCACACACACACACACACACGACACACTGGTCCACACACTGGACACGTTGGCTCATACACATTGGACATACTAGCCCATACACTGGACATACTGCCAACTCCCAGGCATGTTAGCCCGGACACGCTGGTCCACTCACTAGCCTCGACTCGGGCTCGAGCTCGTTCAATGACTGCCGGCCATGCATATATATATATGGGCCATAGTTAAGAGTCTGGAATCCTCCATTTCTATAACATCATCATCAACTGTTTCCAGAACACTGGGTTGGAATAAAATGAACTTGGACTCTTCCAGACTTGCTCGTTTCCTCCCCCCTGTCACCTCTAAACTCACAGCTGTGAGGCTAGCAACCTACTAAACAATTATGGAGAGAGAGAGAGAGAGGAGAATGAACGGAAGCACTCGACCATAAATAGCAAGTGTGCCCTGCTAGCCATCTGACACTAATCTCGTGTATATGACCTAAAAAGTTGTCAGTAAATTTATTTTGTGATCGTATAGTCTAAGGCATCACTCTCACAATAAATTGGACTGTAGATGATGAGGAGATAAATCGTTAGAATCTTGATAGGGTGTTCTAAGATTCACTTCCCCCCAAATGCGGTTTCACTCTCCCTCCCCCAAAAACAACCAAATTTATTCTAAGTTCTACATTCCACATTCCTACCCACCAGTGTAAATATTCTACATTCACACACACACACATACACACACACACACACACACACATGCACACAAACCACACACACACACACACACAAGTGGTCAGCACAGTGGAAGTTTAGGTGATGTTTATTATTATTATTATTAGCACCACGCCTTACTACCCATTCGGGTTATACGCACTTACGCTAATGTGTGATGGTAGGGTGATTGTGAGATGAAATGGAGGACCTACAGTTTAACGTGGGATCCGAACCACGGTGGAGGCCTGGTATTCTACACATTCACAAGTTGTGATTAATACACGTCTTGTCAGAGGTGAAGGAAGGGTTTGGCGATCAGATAAATCTGTGCCGAGACCAAGGATTGAACCCCAGACCCCAAGCAAAAAGTCCCGACACCTTACCCCTAGACCGCCAGGTCACTCTTGGGTGATGTTGATGATGGTGATGATTTCAAGGGTAAATCCCTAGGCTTGCATAAAGCTACATTTAGTTTGGATGTAGTCTAATTTGTGACATGATTTTGATTCAGGTTTTCCTGATGGCCAACAACCAAACAAATAAAAGCCCAAACAAATCAATGGTTGGAATCGAAACATTGACTTTAGAATCAAAGTTAAACTATTGAATACACACCATTCCTATGACTGCATTTATATTTTGAGTGTATATTTTTGGTACCTAGGTACTTATTAATTCCTCTAATAAACGTAAACCAATATAAACACTTACTAAGATGACTGCGGTAGAAATGGCACCCCATTGAAAGAACTTGGAAAATTGTTTTCTCCGCACTAACATATCTAGCGCAATTGGAACCCTGTTAGTAAAAAAGAAAAGAATTAAACTGTTAATCACACTCAATGGCTTGACTCAAACAATATTTACAAAATTAATAGACACAAGAAAATTCAAATAATTTGTCTATTGACACTTAAAATACTATTTTTAAGGTTGAATACCTTAATTTAATTGGATTTGTGTATTTTTTACCAATCCAACCAAGAATTTGGAAACTGAAGAGAAATTTCTGGGTTTAAAGGACTGAAACCTGTTCATAAGTGAAGAACCGACAGAACCTAGGTTCTGAACCAATTGAATAAATCTCCAGCGTTTGTAATTTATAGATTTATCACACTAATCAACCTGAAATAAATTAATGAGGCTGGTTTGTTTAAATTAAACTATCACACTTTTAGGAAAATATTTTCACTCTTTACATTTAGTTATAGCTCTGTAAAGAAAACATTTTTTTTATATATTTGATAGAAGATAAAAGAGGAAGGAAAAGGAGGGAGGAAAATAGAAACACAAAGAGAGAAAAGATAAATTGTGAGGATCTGCGAGCTTGGGATTTTTCATTCGAATCAAGCTTGAGTCGAGTATTTCAAAAAGCTCCGAGTTCAATTAAATTCATAATTTTAAAGGTTAAAGTTAATATTTGCTTATTTTAAAAATAGTATAGTACATTTAAAATGTCACCAGTTAAAACAAACAAACAAAATGTAAGTAAATACCACATCTTTAAAATGTATCATTTTAAAATTTTTAAAAACTAAACATGTTCTTAAAATAATGTCACTTGTATTTATAAATAGTCATTACTTTGAAAAAAGTTTAAAAAATGGAAATTTTGTTTTTTAAATTATAAATAACATTCTTTCAAAAACATGATTTAAAAATGACTACAACACTCAAATAAAAATATAGTAGAAAAATTAATCAAAATGGTTTAAACACTATGGCTATAAAAATACACCATAATGATCCTCATTTTTTTATTTCATATATTTCACAATTTAATTATTTATTTTTAGTTTCGGTATATATTTTTCTATTTATCTACTCAGACATTATGTTTTATTTAATTTAAATAATTTATATCTTTCTAGTTGGCAACCACCCCACACTAGCGCTGTGTTTATTTTCATGGTACTATCTTTCTTTGTAGTCAGCTTCTAAAATTTTCTACAGTGATTTCACTCTCCTTTGTCAAGAGGGGAAGTCCGGACAAAGAAGAATGGCCATTGTCACTCTTTGCTGGGAACCTAACCTGTGTGGACGTCGTTTGACGATATCTCATAATATCTTACTAATCCTTGTATTAAAACAGCATCATGTTGTACCAAACAAATAATTAAATATTCTCAAAAGTCAATCTGAGTAAATAAATGTGAATCAAAAGGTGTTTTTGTGAAATTTTCTTTACATTTAAATACCTATAAAGTCAAATGTGTCTCAGAAGAGCATAGCGTTGATATGGAATATTACCATAGTTTATAATTTTAAATAATCATATAATTGCTGCCAAATCAGCGGGCAATAACACAAAGGAGAGGGCTATAATATTCGAGCCTGATGCAGGGCATGTACTAAGATAATTGGCGCCCAACGCGGGGCCAGTATAGTGAAAATAATCGATAAGGGTATAGTAATTGTAGCACATGTGGTGTATAACATTAAAATTATACTAACAATTACAAAAAAAACCATAAAATTGACTTTTAATGAGCTAATATTTCCCCAAAATAAGCCTCCGTAGCTATATGAACCCTACAAGAAAATGAAAGAATTACAAGTTGTTAGAAATATCTTTTTTTTTTTAGTGTTAGTGATTGTGTATGATCACTTCTATGGTTTCAATTCCATTCCTCTATGTGCATGTGCCCTATATAGGCTTTCGTTAAAAGTTATCTTACTATGAAATTATTTCAATAGCTTATAAAAGTTGATGTTCGTGCTTTAAAATGAAAAATAAGATGGTTAAAATAATATTTCTCATAGACAATATGAAATAGTAAATACTTTTTTTTTAATTTAAATGTGGTAAGTTTGGTAAAATATTTATTTCAATGTTGATCAACACTGATTTTAGCCAAGTTAACCAACATAATTCCATAACTAAATAGTAGTTAATGCTAGTTTTGTAGATGTATGTATTAATACAAGTTTTAAATATCTTGAAGTTTGAAAACAATCAATACATATTTTCAACGTTAATTTTTTAATTAACTGAAATTAAAATTTAAGAAATAGACCATATAAAAATAGTAAAAATAATGATTATTCAAGTATTTAGTGATCTACTTAGTTATTTTTATTTTCATTGCCTCTGACATGACAATGCAACTTCAATCGATAATAATTCAAAATAGACGAAAATATTTAATTAATCTACACGTCAAAAGAGATTTTAGAGCCTATTATGTAATTAATATGACATTTGAGGTTATTTTTGAAATGTATTAAGTTACCAAATGATTTTAAGTAAAACTGCTGATATCATCCAAATTAAGTAGCTATACTTACCATTGGGTTTTAAAAATAGATTTGTAAGTACATCGAGCGGAAGCTTGAAAATGATGAGCATATACAATTTTTGATCTCGGTCACTAGAATTAAATGACGAGCTTGGCTCGAAGCTTGAAATCCGAGTTCTCACAAAGCCCTAGTAAATTAGTAAAGAATGATAGTACATATAAATAAGAACATGTAAACCCGACAATTAACATAAAAAAAAACACTGGATTTAAAAAAATACTAATTAGTTGGAACTTCAATAAATCCAAATAAATATCCTATTGGCGTATAATAGAGCGTTTTAAACTGACCCTAATAGAGCGGCAAACGGCCAACTTAGGTAAGTGGAGAGAGCGGTAGTGAAGATGGCCAACTCATATCTCCTCTGGTACCACGCGCCAATGGAGAGAAGACACATGTACCTGGAAGATACGATGAATCATACACATATTAGATCCTAAATACATTGGAACTACTCGACCAATAGTCTCACATGTCAGCGTACCGTGACAATGAAGAGTCACTGTCAAGAGCTAGGTACACGCTACATACTTTCGGTTACAATATCTGGGTGACATCGATTGCATACAATATTGTGAGCAATACGATAGTTTCTTTGCTTTTGGTAGAATAATAATAGAAAGTAAATAAATCAATGATAAGTATATTGAGTTTATTCTGTGTGTTTATTACAATACAAATATAACTTTAAATTGTGGCGGTTTTATTAAAATTTGATGCCTAGTAAATATATTATCATAAGTTCAATTAGTTCACGCATGACAGACAGGATTTTCTATTGAAAGTTGTACAATAAAAATGGCCAACATTGGACGTGTTATTTTCCCTGAGATTGTATAAAAATAAGTTGTGCAAAGCAAATCTTGTACAATCTTTGGTATTCACACGACGTCATCTTTAGTTACAAAATTCTTGTACAACTTTTTGTAGTAACTGTGTGTGTACGGGCTTAATGAAGATATTCCTAAGTGAGTATTTGCCTGGAGAGAGAGAGAGAGAGTGGAACGATCCACCCAGTGGTTGTAATCACTCACATGGAAAAGGTGGAAGGTATGAAAGCTGTACTGGCCACGAACAATCCAGCACTGAAGACCATGAAGGCTAGCATCAGTCGACCGACCTGGACACCAAACTCCTGGCACACGCTCCTGAAACACGCCGTATTACTCGCAACAATGTTAAGTTAGAATAAGTCTGAGTTTCCCTGACTGTGTGGTACACAACAAACCACTCTTTTATTAACTATAAAGTATGTTTTTATATTATCAAGTTTGGGTGGCCATTAAAAAAAATAAAACAAACATATTAAAATATAACACATGACAAAGACAAATCAAACATAATAAAGTATACTAAAAGTGATAAAACTAATTTCAATGTGAGATAATAACCAAATAAGCCATTCTATAAGAGACTCAAATGGAACTTAAAGATTCACCTGACGTATATAACGGAGCAAAATAAGACTCCAACTGCGCTGTCACGTAATAAACAAGCTACTAGGTATCTTATTTTAATCTCTTTCTGAAGTGACATTACTTGATGTATGAACACATAAAAGTAGATCTAAGTTTAGTATATTTCAGACAAGGTTCTTCCTGCAAGATTGGACTGTACAATGAATTAGCAACAACCAATGTCCTTGCTTAGAGTCAAGTTTGCCCTACACTGGCCAATGGGTAGAAAATAATCCAGGGCTGTCTTTTTTTCTGAATGATCTTGAAATCAGTGTCTGGATCTGATCACTTTAGATATCTGCTTATTTATAAACAGAGAGTAGGTGTCATTTAGAACAAGGTGGCCCACATTTGCAAAAAGGGTCATGTCTGAAACCATATGTGAAATGAATGTTTTAAACTGCAACAAGCTGACACTGACTTGTAAAAGTAGACCTCACAGAAGGCACAAAGCAGTCCAAGCAAACACCGGCAGAAGTAGAAGAGCAGTATTCTGTTGGGCTGCAGCAGGTGGTTGTACACCCACACGGGTACCATGTGAACCAGGAGGTACGTGTAGGAGCGCAGGGCGTATTCAGGCTGTATTCCCACGTCTGGAAACCCTTTCCAAACAGACAGGTAGTGACTCTGGAACAAGTAATTGTTTTAGGTCAGTGCCAGGACTCGAGACTGTGTAAGAATAGTCAGCAAGTACTCTAGTCCAACTTTGATCAATTATCAACATTTTTACGTCAACAATCAACCAGTGAGATCCATGATAAAATAAATGGGTCAGTTGTTAAAGAGATAATGGGTGGGAACAGCTTTCTATATTGTTTAAAATATTGAGTAAAAATGACTTTATTAACATTAATAGTGACAAAACAGTGATGAGTAGACCTATCCTCCACAACCTCCTTTAAGCTCTTAACTATCTATGTCAGTTTTGTTGATGACGCCATGGAACTGATAAGTCAAAATGAGTTTAACTTGAATTGCTACTAAGATGCAATGCTAAAAACAAAAAAAAGTCAACACAGTTTATAATTTTCCAACCTTCAATAACGTAACATGGCCTTCCATGCGTCAATACATTTAAATTGTAGGCTAGCTTATAGCTATAACAAAACTACATAATTTATTATTATTATTAGCACCGCGTCTTACTACCCGTTCGGGTTTACGCACTTTACCTAATGTGTAATGGTAGGTTGATTGTGAGATGAAATGGAGGACCTACAGTTTAACGTGGAATCCGAACCACGGTGGAGGCCTGGCATTCTCACACATTCACAAGTTGTGATTAATACACGTCTTGTCAGAGGTGAAGGAAGGTTTTGGCAATCAGATAAATCTGTGCCGGAACCGAGGATTGAACCCTGGACCCTCAGAGCTACATAATTTAAAGTAAATTATGACCAAATGGAAAATCACTCACAGGTTCCCAATAGTTGAATGTTTCATCGCAGTCTGTGATGTGACTCCAGATGGCCGCACAGAAACGTGCAGAGAGCAATGCTTTAAAAGCTGTGTCCCCTTTCGGAAACACAATGCCATGGTCTGCCGGGTTTGGTGTTACCCCTTGGTAGTCTAGTCTGGAAATATCGAACAATCAATGATAGAATATTAAAATATCTCTGTGTCAAACTGATTAGCGGAACACAAAGTTGATAAAAACTTAACCTGGTCTCTAAATAGGTGGGAGATATCATGTAACGAAAATAGAGCAAGGCTCGGAAAACTACAGTACGTGGGCCAAATCCGACCCATCGCCTCTTTTTGTAGGCCCTGCGAGCTAATAATGGATTTTATATTTTCAAATTTGAATTCAAATCCAGCAGCGTTTTTCGTATCTTGATGTAAGTTCAGAAGACATTTCCATATTTCAAAATCCATTTGACCGTTTAATTGAGGAGCTTCCACCTAACCTTTGATTGTAAGTGATTAATCTGCAGTATAATGACATGCTAAAAGGTAAATTTCAAGAAAAAATTTTAATATAATTCTATAAATGTCTTCCAAGCGATGAATATTGTCAATTGAAATAATATGTTCGATGTTCTATATCTGTATTTTGCAGCACCAACCTGTGCGAAAAAACATTTTCAAAGATGAAATACGTAAAATCTCAATACAGGTCAGCATTAAAAGATAAACATTTGCAATAGATTTTGATGATAGGGAGTTCTAACTTTGAACCCCAATTTGGTGAAAAATTACTATTATTACGTTACATTTTGTTCAGTAAATTTGTGAAAACTTTTTTTTTCTTGTTATTTAATAAGTAGGCAGTGTCACTACATAAATATCCTCGATTTTGCCTCTTGGCCCGCGGAGCCTAAAATTTACTATTTAGCCCTTTACAAAAAATATTTGCCGACCCCTGAAATAAGGAATAAAACCAAAGCATTTAAGCCTAACAAGAAGTTAAAATATTGGAACAAACCATAAAGTCCTGTTCTTAAAGAGGATCAATGGGAATTTAAAATAAATTGGTTAAGTAGTAAAGAAGGAACACAAGTCAACAAATACCACATTTGTGAGCAGTAAAATTATCTCTTATCTTTCCCCCTCAACCTTACCTAATAATTTAATTAACAACACTTTTGTCACGGCCGAAAAAGTTGCAGTAGGTTAATATTTGTATTTTGTCTAGTTTGTTCATAGTTAAAATTTAAATTTTTAGCATTCCCAACCTATTATCATTTTCATGAAAAAAATATAATTAGTCCTATGAGGCTATGAAGATGTGACCATACCCTTTATTTTTTTAAACCCACTGATGAAGCCATAATTTGCATTAAGCCACTTGGAATTACTTGAAACAATATGATTTGAATGCATGAGCTCGAGATAACCTCACTTTATTAATAAGGATTATTTGATTTAAGTAAAATTATATACTGTACATTTTCAAATTTATATACAAAGGAAATTATCTTAAAGCACCTTGAAGAGGGTGAATATTTTTTGTTGTTTAATTTCCTTAGTTCCTTCTTGGCTACCTGTAAGTTTCTTTGACGCAAGGGGGGCGCCATATTTATGATGACAACTAATGTTTATCCACAGATTACATAAACAAAACATAAAGCTTGCAACTTTATTTCATTATATGTATTTATTTTATTTTAAAATCATACATTGAACATTAATATAAGATGGGGAAATTCACTTAAACAAAATTAATATTAAGATTATTATGTAACCTCATCCATTGCCCAGTAGCCATGTAACCTCTGAGGAACATAAGGTTAATGAGTGATGTGGAGAAAATAATATAAGAGTTGAGGATTTTTACAGTAATTTTTTTGGAAAAAAATTAAAATAAATAAATTTTAGAGTTACAGAAAAAATAGTTTTCCTTTTATGTCATTTAATAAAATATTGTGGAAAAGAATGCTTGCATACCTAAGTAGCTGATTTTACATAAACATATAATTTAATTTGTTTTTATGTAGCTTTGTGTGCCTTTGCCAGGTCAATTGCAGTTTTAAGAGTAAGACATTTGTCACCGAGAAGATTTTTCCGAAGTTTCCCATCTGATACTCCTAGCACAAGATTATCTAGAAGTAAATCATTTTCCAATGCTCTATAATTGCAGGCTCTCACCAAATCTTTTATGTGCTGGATATACTGAGAGACAGATTCAGGAACAGCTTGTTTTGCCGAGTTGAATATGAAACGCTAATATATCACATTTGTTTCTGTTTTGAAACATTGGTCCAGTTTTTCAATTATCTTTTCCACTGTGTCACACTCGTCCGTTTCAAATCTAGTGTGTTATATATTTGAGACCTTCTGTTTCTAGTATATTGCGAAAGATCGCGACCTGAGTTTTGTTCTCTTCACTGTTCATTTTAGTAGCGGTTGCATAGTCTGTATACTGCAGCTAAAATAATTTCAAATTTTCTGCTTCGTCTCCATCCTTTGATAATGGAAATGGGCATGGTAGTGATAGCTTACCCACTATTAATTTCCAATCGTTTCACTTTCGTCCTTATTAGCTAAAACTACATATTTGTTATGTTGGGTTGGATGAAATTGGCGTTGACGCTCGAGGGATTTTTCAGAGAGATTATTTTAAAATAACAGCAACCATGGTGATCCTATGTAAATAATCAATGCTTGGAAGCATTATCTAACAACGTTATTTGTGATAATTTAAAACGCCTGTTTCTTTTCACGATAGCCTTAATTTGAATTCCACCTGCTGTTGTTGTTTACTACTTATCCCCACAGTCCACCACGGAAGGTTATAACAAGTAATTGCTAGCGCAGCACTTGGACATTAGGTGAACTAGACAATCATGGGTACATAATTTTACAACCAGAATGCGCCACTATAGAAGCCTAGCAAGACGGATATTTGAATTTAACTATCTGAGTATCGATACAGTGGAGTCCTTAAAAAAAAAATAAAAATACAATTTCAGCTGATACTATCTTAACCCATATCGTCCCTAATTCTTCAAAGTATTTTTCTCTATCACTCTTTTTTTTTCTATTTCTCGTATATATTTTTCACTTTTTCAGCAAATTTCCCCAGACTTTTATCACCTCTTGGTTGTATATTTGGAACGTATTTTCCCTATTATCCCCAGCGAAAGGGGATTTGGAAGGATTTTAGCAGATTATCAAGTTTTTTGTTTTTTAATTTGGCGTTGGTTTAGAGATGTTTAAAAAGTTTTGTATTGAAATTTTCATTCAAGAAGGAAAATGACTGAAATGGTTGTAAAGTACAATATTAAGCATTCACTTTCAGTACCCCAACCATAAATGGGACATTGCGGCTGCCAGTATTCTCCATCCACTCCAATCACACAAAACAAAGCCATAAAGAACATATTTGATCGACCAAACTTATACACTATCAAAAACCTATACATAGAATATGACATATTACCTATCTTTGGTCTTCACAAACTCAATATCTTATCATTCGTACACTTTAAAGTGAGGAATTTCGCAGACAAAATCAACACTAAGTACAGTTACCACACAAAACATGCTGGTAATTTATACCTACATTCAATTAGAACAGAGTACGGGAAAAAAACACGCTTTTATGTCATGGCTAACAAATGTACAAAAAAAACAAACAGATTGTATGTTATTTTATAATTAATAATACAATTTCCTTGTGTTTTAATATCTATGAAATACTTTTGTGTTAAATTGAAATATAATTCATAATTCTAACTGAAAATAATATTTTGATTACTAATAAAAACAACTCTTAGTTTGACAGAGTTGTAGTGCAACCGAAGAGACAAAATCAAATTTAAAAGATTCTAGCTGCATTTTCACCATGTACCATGTTTTTTTTTACCCCACACTCCGTGATTCCTGGATACCATAATGTCAATGTGTCACATGACTGGCCAAAAAACTCCATAGATTGAATTTGGGCACTTGGGCACTACCATTCATTATTTTAAGAATAAGAGCTATTCACTTGTAGAGCATTAAGCTTAATCATTAATATAAATTATGTTAAAGTCTCCTAGCTTTTTTTTTACAATAGATTGGGCAGACACAACAGAACACAATTATGTTCTACCATGCACTGTAACACTTGTCATAAAACAATCTATGTCTTGGACAATTCCACCTCACATCAGGACCATGCCGTTGTCAAAACCAGACTTGACTCAGCCACTCTCATCAAACTCCACCTTCCTCTGACACTTCACGTCTGTGACGTCATCAGAACGTGAAGTGCCATCTACCGGAACACACTTGTAACGATATGAACCACAGGTGTGACGTAGAAAATCGTAGATTGTACAAAAATCCTCAGATAAAACGAATAAAAAATGGATTTTTAAAAGAATTATAATTTTAATTATATTTACCGCGTCTTACTACTACCCGTTCGGGTTATACGCTTAAGTATTAATTACACTAATGGAATAGGAATTGGGAAGGTTGAATTTAGAGGAAGTGAACCCACATTTGCGTGGAGGGAGAGTGGAAAGAAATTTGGGAAAAGCCACCCCAGTTCACCCAACCAAGATTCGAACCTCGATCTCCCCGTCCTCGGTAGTCTAGCTCAACACAACTGGCGCGTTAGCCAACTACGCCACTGAGGCGGGTAATTTTAAAAAGAAAAATTGTAGAGATAGCTTTTTAATGGACCTTCAAAAGAGCCCGCAAATCATTTTGATATAAATTCATAAATAAACCACTTCTAGTGAATTGAAACTTTAAAACTAATTGTTCTCAAAAGTATAGTGTATGGAGGACAATGAGTGAGATTGAGGAGTGTTGGTCAGACTTTCCTCTCTCCTCAACACTATCACTGCATCCTACTGCCCGTTTGATTACTCGCATATTTGCAGTGAGGAGATGAGGAAGACACGATTTTGCATTTGCAAAGAGAGAGAGAGAGAGAGAGAAACCATTTAGAAAAAACAACCTCAAGGCACTCCATCGAGATCTGAGCTTGTAAGAATTTTAATTCTATCAAGGTATACTTTTATTTACCTTTAATTATCCTTAAGTGGTTATTTATCTTAAATTTACTATTTCCAACGGTCATTGCATTGCGTCGAAGGAAACCAAGAATAATAATGCCTGTACAGTTATTTTATCAAGAAATTATTATTATTAAACTGGAGTTTAATCCGTCTTATCATCCTCTATGAGATTTGAAATGGCCGCCCTATACAAGGAGTAATGAAAATGACTCCAACAGTGGGGAAGGGGGAGAGCAAAGAGGAAGCATGGCTTGGCATCTTGAATCCAAAAAAGACGCGGACTTGTAAAGAATTCAATGGAATAAAGCAGTGTGTTAATTACCAGTTTTATTCGTGTCAATTACACAAAAAGCATTCCAAACGACAGGGAAATATGGTACAATTACTTGGTACAGTTTTTATTACTTCCAGACCACGGCTGTGACCTACAAGTGAGTTGATCTGATCCACTAACATTTTCAACACAGAAGACAATACAGGACTCCATTAACATGAGGTGATTGATATCAATATAAATTTTATTCGTGAGTCATCCTTCATTTTTCTTTTTTTGCTACAATTTCGACTGGACTTCATCAAATTTTTTTTTAAACTTTATTAATCCAAAATCAAAGAATAATATTAATTTCAACTCAACACACAAACAGTAGAATTTTCCCCTAAACGTAATATTCTGTTTCCACAATTGACTCTATAAATGAAACCTTTTATTATCGACTTCGACAAAATGCAATAACCTTATTTAGTATTAATTTTTTTTTGTATCCACCGAACAACCTCATTGAGGAAATTGATCATAATGAATGTGTATAGTATTTATATATTTAAAGAGTTCAATTTTTTTTTATTAAATATCTGATTGTTTAGTAAGTCTGCTTGGACAGTAAAGGTTACATTTTTTTTTTCCAACATGACCCAGAGGTCCTGTGAGAGTCCCGTGCTCAAATTTGGTCTTTTTGTAGTATTATAGTTTGTTTTTACTTTCCCCGAGTTAATTGTAGTGGGAAGTGGAAGTTATCCGTGAACCCAATTGTTGCAATCACATTTTTTTTTTAGATGAATGCTTGATGTAAATAAATTTATATATATTAAAATTTAATAAAAGGAAATTTAACAACAAACAAATATAACTGAGAAGAGTTCACAAGCTCCAACCTCTTTGTCAGCGTTAACACATCTGTTTTGCGAGAATAACGCTTTAGACTATTTGACCACCGATGCTGATCAACACATCGGTTATCAGCCCTTAGGCTAAGTTGAGAGTTGCGTTAGTACTGGCTGTGATGATGATTCACCACACCTGTTTTTATATACACATATCACTCTGTACCGTCTACTGAGGACACTGAGTTCAACTCCCGGTGTGGCTGAAAAGTTATTAATTGGTGAAATTGAGGATTTCACCTCTCACGGGGATGAACTGACGCTCGGAGGACAGGTTGCCGTGTCTGTTCCAGTAAGTTAATTAACAAGTCATGTGCTGATAACTTCATTAGATACCCCTAATATAAAATACACCTTAGATCTTTACCACACCAGGCGAGATTCGATACAAAGTCCCCTCCAACAGTTTGGTCAATACTGAATTCCCTTAGACCGTTGTTGCCTGTCGGGGTTGTCATGGAAACATTCCAATACAGTTTTGTAACGTTTGTCATTGTCGTTGTGTTCCAGCGTTTGTCAGGCCTTAAAACAGACGCGGCTCGTTTAGTCTGTTTTGGCAGTGATGAAAGTTTACATCCCGGCTGAGTATATTTAAAATATTTTAACATGTTTTCCATTCTCCCCCCCCCCCCCCCCCCACGCAAGTGTGGGTACATCACTCTAAAATTCTTCCTTCCTCCTCCTTGTCCAATTATCGCAATTAACGTATGCGCCAATTCAATCGGGTAGGCCTACATGTGGTGAAAATAAAAACAATATAAGTTTATGAAGTAGAACTATTCATACTTAGGCCTGTAAGCATTGAAAACCCCCATAAAGACCGTGATAAAACCTGGACACCATTTGACGTGAAATGTCGGTTAGTCCCTTGTCGCACGCAGAGCTACCACCCCCCCTGCTCGCTATTCTTATGGAAATGACAAGTCACTCCAGGGTAGCCCGGGGTTGATACGGGTCAGGGTTGTTTTGGACCGCACACCTCCTGGTAGAGAGAGGTAAGCACTGTGAGCTTAGACCGTTGCAATCAGGTGATCTCACATTGTACTCAGCTCTGTTTACTAAGCGGTTACGTCCTTCACAAAAACCACATTTACTGTCCAATAGCAGGAATATTAATCATAAAAATGACTATATTATCATTTGAATGTAAGATAAGTTCTCCAGTACATGACCAGCCTCTCACGAGTTAGGCCTCCAGGACGTTTTACTACTGGTGGGTATCACACGCCAAATGACGTCCAGTGAGATTATTTAGTCTTCACTCTTGTAATAATGTCTACTTATTTTATCTGATTGCCAAACCCTTCCTTCACCTCTGACAAGATGTGTATTAATCACAACTTGTGAATGTGAGGAATGCCAGGCCTCCACCGTGGTTCGGATTCCATGTTAAACTGTAGGTCCTCCATTTCATCTCACAATCACCCTACCATTTCACATTAGCGTAAGTGCGTATAACCCGAACGGGTAGTAAGACGCGGTGCTAATAATAATAATAATAATAATAATACTTATTTTATATAGTCAAGTCATGTATGTAATTATTATTATTATATTGCATACGTCTTTTTAAACACGAGACTTTATAAGAATCCGACTTCCAGACTAGCTAACTCACCCAACTTACAAACTAACTAACTTACACGGAATATAGATTAATTTATTTAACCGACTTACAGACTAATTAAGCTACCCGACTTGCAGACTAACTATCTAACTTGACTTACATAATAGTTACCCGATTTATAGACTAACATACCCAACTTGCAGACCAATTAGCCACCTTGACTTGCATAGTAGTTACCTGACTTATAGACTAACTAATTTACCCGACTTACAAACTAGGAAAGTAACGTGTATCAATAATTGAACACCTGGGGCCCACTAAACATTTAACCGACCCCTTCTGACGTGGTATTTGCGAATTGTTCCTCAGATATTCAATAGTCAAGTCTATCAAAGTCTTTCACACATTGAACATAGGAAAATGTGTTTCTAATGTTTTTTGTAATTATTATCAGAATGGCCACAAAAAGTCTAGTTTGCCGGGGCTCACGTGTGTGCTCAAGGCGGGTTTACCACTCTCCCTCCACGCGAATGCAGGACCTTTACACTATATTAGCCTCAATTAATTAATAAAAATGCAAATAGCTCTGACAGATAGAAAGACAGGATGGAAAAAAATAATTCTGAAATGACTATTGGCGATTTACAGCGTGTGTTAATAATACTTCGTGCAGTTGTCTAGCTTGTTAAGGGTTCGGCCAGACTGACAAGCGCGCGTGATTAGCTCTCGATAGTTGTTGACGAGGAGGCTCCGAATCTTGGCTGATTCAACTGAGGGTGGTTTTAACAAGGGATTTATTGTTGTGGTTTTCTCATACTCTCTCCACGCCAATGGTGATTCTTATTTGTAAAGGCCTACTTTTATAATATTGAAGTATTTTAACATATAACTTAATATATATATATATAGTTTATGATCTTACCAATTAAACCAGGCCGTTAGTAGTAAGTGTGCTAAACCTATCAATATTAATAAAAATGTCAAAATGAAAAGTTTTCCTATCACTCAATGAACCAACATACAATAATATTGTCTAGCGCCTGTAAACTAGACTGTACCGGCTCGAGCGCTCGTTCCAGTCTGGCCACCTCTCATTACAACCAATGTGTTCTATTTTATATTTTAGTCGCTCGCCCGGTCTGGCCACCTCTCATTACAACCAATGTGTTCTATTTTATATTTTAGTCGCTCGCTCCAGTCTGGCCACCTCTCATTACAACCAATGTGTTCTATTTTATATTTTAGTCGCTCGCTCCAGTCTGGCCACCTCTCATTACAACCAATGTGTTCTATTTTATATTTTAGTCGCTCGCTCCAGTCTGGCCACCTCTCATTACAACCAATGTGTTCTATTTTATATTTTAGTCGCTCGTTCCAGTCTGGCCACCTCTCATTACAACCAATGTGTTCTATTTTATATTTTAGTCGCTCGCCCGGTCTGGCCACCTCTCATTACAACCAATGTGTTCTATTTTATATTTTAGTCGCTCGCTCCAGTCTGGCCACCTCTCATTACAACCAATGTGTTCTATTTTATATTTTAGTCGCTCGCCCGGTCTGGCCACCTCTCATTACAACCAATGTGTTCTATTTTATATTTTAGTCGCTCGCTCCAGTCTGGCCACCTCTCATTACAACCAATGTGTTCTATTTTATATTTTAGTCGCTCACCCAGTCTGGCCACCTCTCATTACAACCAATGTGTTCTATTTTATATTTTAGTCGTTCGCCCAGTCTGACCACCTCTCATTACAACCAATGTGTTCTATTTTATATTTTAGTCGCTCGCTCCAGTCTGGCCACCTCTCATTACAACCAATGTGTTCTATTTTATATTTTAGTCGCTCGCCCAGTCTGGCCGCCCCCTTAGAGACATTAATGGCCTAGATATTTGAGACAGGATTAATTACTCCCGAAACAGAGAGCCTATCGAAATGCGGTTTTCTGCATTCTTCACTCTTGGCAACAGTGAAATAATTGCGGTTTAAAAATGTTTTCATGTTAGTAACTATATTCAAATTATATAATTATTTTTTACAAATATTATAAAACGGTTCAACAGATCCAACAGGAGTGTTTTCTCAAGTAAAATACAGAAAACAACACCAGATGTGACGTCATGTTCTAGTGTTTTATCTAAGTTAGATGTTATCTTTGTGGTGAGACAGACTATCAAGACGTCTGGTTCGAGGTGTATAAACATGAGATGGGCTCTTAAAACTCTTATTCCTAGACTATCGACTGTAACAAACATGGTTCTTAAAGCCCCTGAATATCTAAAGATTTCACTTGCTCTAAGATAAAAACATTTATTTAAATATTTCACTTTTCTTACTGTGTTGATCCAAATGACTAAGATCTGGAAGACAGATGTATTGTTTCACCAAAATGCCGCCAAGAGCAGCATGATTCGCTTGCCTGACATAGGAAGCTATTTAATCTTTTTATTCGCTAAAAAAACCCGCCTCGCTGGCGTAGTTGGCTAACCCGATAGTCGTGTTGAGCTCGACTGTCGAGGACGGGGAGATCGAGGTTCGAATCTCGGGCGGGTGAACTGGGGGTGGTTTTTCCTAAATGGTTTTCCCCACTCTCCCTCCCCGCAAATGCGGGTTCACTTCCTCTAAATTTAACCTTCCCAATTCCTAATCCATTAGCGTAATTAGTACTTAAGCTCATAACCCGAACGGGTAGTAAGACGCGGTGCTAAATAATAATAATAATAATAATAATAATATTCGCTAAAAGTTTTTTTTTAATCTTTCAATGTGATTATAATAATAATGACTATGGATTTAAATGTTTTGTGTTTTCATGATCATAATCATGAACAACTTCCATCCACTGGTTCGGTTGGTTTGGAACATAAACCTCTCCTCCGCCTCCCACCACATGTCTGCCTCCACCTTAGCCCAGTCTTCTCCTCTTTCCTCCACACTCCTCCACTCCCTTAACCATCTGTCCCTTGGTATTCCTCTCGACCTTTTACCTTCAACCTCCTTTTAGTCCTTTACCTTCAACCACCTTTTAGTGGTGCCTTCTCTATCCTGTCTGCTGGACTAGATCTTACTTTACTATTTTCTTTTATTCTATCATTTCTCATTCTGTCAAATTTTGTTACACCAATCCACTCCTCAGAAATCACATTTCCCTCGCCTGCATTCTGATTCCATCCTGTTCCTTCACTACCCACGTTTCTGCAGCGTACGTCAATATTGGCAGGTTAAAA
Organism: Timema podura; assembly: GCA_033556935.1. Lineage (NCBI taxonomy): Eukaryota > Metazoa > Arthropoda > Insecta > Phasmatodea > Timematidae > Timema > Timema podura. The sequence continues at coordinate 114,709 of JAVRXN010000004.1, read as the reverse complement.
AAAAAAAGGTTTTGTGTTTTAAGGTTTAATATTTATACTGACGTAATTATTTTTACCAACTGGTCCGAACTTTGTATCGAGGAGCTTTGTATAAGATCATGATGGTCTTGTAACTTCCAATGCATGCAATAGAGTTGTTTCAATATGAATGAAACCTCAACTAATAAAATAAACATTGAGTTGGGTCAGTTCTGTTGACATTTAATTTTTTTAAATTCCGATCTCTCTCTCTCGTTTAGTTTGATTGCCATAATGTAAAAAATATTTTATTATTGATTGTTATGTTTAGATATTTTTAAAGAACTTTTCTGAAATTTATAAATCTAAATTAATAGGTAGGTTGGTGAATATTATGTCGATGACTGTTGGGAATTGGGGAGGACAATTCCATAATGCAGTAGTTTGTAGAATACTTTTATAAAAATTTGTTTTAAAAGAGTGGTGATTTAAATAACTCGGGAGTGAAAATTCATATATATCCCGGTTTCATCCTCACGACTGCTACAAGAAACATTAATATTGGAGGAAGACGTATTTTGAGAGTCCTAAGGGCATTTTTTTAACATATCAAGGTATTATCGACATAATCTACAACTTCGGTAAGAGTTTTTATTTTTCTTATCTTCAACCATTACGGCAGAATCCAAACAAACATTTCTTATTTAAAAAAAAACTTTCCCAAATTTTTGTGGAGGAAGGATAACTTCACATTCATTTGTAATAAAATAACTATTCTTTGTGAAAATTTCTCCCTTATTAAAAGGAGTATACATCTAAAGGGTTAATTATCCTGTATTTAACCAACTTTCTATAAATTAACAAAAGGGAATCCATACTGATTTTCATAAGCGTTCCTCCTGGACCCATCTGATTACCAAACCCTTCCTTCACCTCTGACAAGATGTGTATTAATCACAACTTGTGAATGTGTGGAATGCCAGACCTCCACCGTGGTTCGGATCCCACGTTAAACTGTAGGTCCTCCATTTCATCTCACAATCACCCTACCATTACATATTAGCGTAAGTGCGTATAACCTGAACGGGTAGTAAGACGCGCTGCTAATATAATAATAATAATACCTTCACCATAGGGATACCTTGTACCCTTTGAAACTGAGCGAATCGAAGCAAAAATTAATCAATAATCAATTAATCAATGTCAATTAATATGTATTTTGAAAATAAACTCCTCTGTGAAAATGTAGGCCTATAAAACGTTGGTTATTGGCTAGTTTTAAAATCAAAATTTTAATAACTTGCATATTGAATCATATCCAAATGTCCAAAGTCCAACTTCTTTCATAACTAGTACGTTACTGTCATAATTGTTTAAATTTTAGTTTCATTTTAAATAATTGTAATTAATAGTATATTATGTTATTAGTTTAATCCTATTTGACTGATATGACATATTGTACTTAACTTTACAACTAGTTCTTTACTGTTATAATTGTTTGACTTTTATTTCCATTTTAATTAAGTGGTCAATTTTTTATTGTATTATGTAATGTTATCATTACCTATTTAACTCATATTACAACACTCGTAAATGTAAATAGTTAATACCTTGATTGCTAACGTCGTGTAAGGGTTAATCATAATGTCAATTACACGCAATAGTTAATTTATCATTTATCTAATTTGAACCATACTTTCATAAATTATAAAATATAATATCTAACTCTTGACTGATATTATATCCGAATGTGTTTATCTTTCATCGTGAAGTGTTTTTATCTGGTAGTTCTATCGCGCTATCCACTGCAGAAGCGTGTAAATTTATCCAGGCAGTTAAGGTCATCTACATAAGAGGATGTTTTGTAAGGAAGTGAGTCGGGTGCGGTTTCCAAGATCTTGAGAACCTTTCAAGATAACTCAAGCACACTCTGGGTCTTGAGGTGATATCCCCACAACAACATTGTTCCCCCTGTTTATTCTACTCCACCTTGTTCAGAGGGTTGGCAGGTCGGCGAAATGTCCCAAAGGAGCTAAGTTTGTAGTCAGGCAGGACATGATGGCACTCGATGATAAGGAGGGGGGTTCAGGGTGTTTTTAAAAAGAAGACTAGTGACGCGTGAGCTGATCCTGACCACGGACCACCCAGGACATTGAGCTACTGCTGTATAGTGGGATTCTTTTACAGATACTAACGGCAAGATATTGAGCTGCTGCTGTATGGTAGGATTCTTTTAACAGATACTAACAGCAAGATATTGAGCTGCTGCTGCTGTATAGTAGGATTCTTTTAACAGATACTAACAGCAAGATATTGAGCTGCTGCTGCTGTATAGTAGGATTTTTTACAGATACTAACAGCAAGATATTGAGCTGCTGCTCTATAGTAGGTTTATTTTAACAGATACTAAAAGCAAGGTATTGAGCTGCTTCTGTATGGTAGGATTCTTTTAACAGATACTAAAAGCAAGGTAGTGAGCTGCTTCTATATGGTAGTATTCTTTTAACAGATACTAACAGCAAGATATTGAGCTGCTGCTCTATAGTAGGTTTATTTTAACAGATACTAAAAGCAAGTATTGAGCTGCTTCTATATGGTAGGATTCTTTTAAACAGATACTAACAGCAAGATATTGAGCTGCTGCTCTATAGTAGGTTTATTTTAACAGATACTAAAAGCAAGGTATTGAGCTGCTTCTATATGGTAGGATTCTTTTAACAGATACTAACAGCAAGATATTGAGCTGCTGCTCTATAGTAGGTTATATTTTAACAGATACTAAAAGCAAGGTATTGAGCGCTTCTATATGGTAGGATTCTTTTAACAGATACTAACAGCAAGATATTGAGCTACTGCTGTATGGTCAGTATGGTATACTTCTTTTACTAAATGGGTCTAATAACATTGTTTTTTCTGTAAACGTTAATAATATTTTACAATATTATTAGCATCCCCCAGACTCTGATCACTGAGAATTTATCAGGCAATAAGCTATAAAACGATCTATTTTTTATATACAAAAACTTAGAATCTACAAAAAATAGCTTAAAATTATGAATAAAAACTTGTAATGAAAGCTCACGGCTAAATTAAACAGGCACATTACAAATTAAGATTAAAAACTAAATGTGCAATTAAAAACCTTTAATAATCAAATTGTTGCATTCTGGTAAATATAACATTGCTGTACAAATATGTGCTTGAAAAGAAGTTTCCCCTCCCAACGCAACCCTCTCTAACTTAGTCGCAGTCTCCAGGAATGTGTAACCTTCAACCAAAGAGGTTATACAGTTCATTGTCTACATCATATTATCGTTATAACTACATACTGTGTTGACAAAATATATCTTTGTATTTATAAAATATAGAGAGTATTTAAATACATCACAACTTTTCAACATGAATGCCTAAAACTGATTCAAAATTGCCTCAAAAATGACGTACACCAATAAAAATGTATCTAAAAATACAAAACAATAAATAATTACCAAAAACTACCAATAAAAAAGTTCCAAAATCAGGGATCATGAACAAAGTATGTGCATATGACCGTTGTCTCGAATGTACAACAAAAATGACGGGTTATCAAAATACGGGCCCTTTTTATTGTTGTTATTTTAACGGTATTGATAATATCTATAGAAAGTAGCAGCCACAGATAACATGACTTGACGTATGAATATTGTTTTTGTAGGATCAAGCTACTCTGGTCGTACACTACAGTAGTGACAACTACCCTGGTGATACACTACAGTAGTGACAGATACCCTGGTGATACACTACAGTAGTGACAACTACCCTGGTGATACACTACAGTAGTGACAGCTACCCTGGTCATACACTACAGTAGTGACAGATACCCTGGTGATACACTACAGTAGTGACAACTACCCTGGTGATACACTACAGTATTGACAGCTACCCTGGTGATACACTACAGTAGTGACAGCTACCCTGGTGATACACTACAGTAGTGACAGCTACCCTGGTCATACACTACAGTAGTGACAGATACCCTGGTGATACACTACAGTAGTGCCAACTACCCTGGTGATACACTACAGTAGTGACAGTCTGAAACTATAGCAGCAGTGATATCTTCAGTCAGAGGGTTGATGCTACCGGGGAAGTGGTGATCTGTTATTTCCCTGCCGGAGAGAAGACTCAGCCAGACCTGTTGCCATGACAACAGATGTTAGGAGGGGGATGTGATATTATTAAAGTGACAAGTACACAAACAGTCCGCAGATCAAAGACAATCACAGTCACTTGTTTCAGCAAGAACATCAGCTGCTCGTGACACAAGTATTTACCATCATCTGTCCGCTTTGCACGTGGTTCCTACGTTCAAAAGGAAGCTATTTGTTTGTTTTAAATTGTTTTATTGAAAAATCAACCTCCATCATACTGTTTATGATGCTGGAAACAAGACTAGATAGATGACCCTGACAGATTCGAACCTAGATCTTATAGAGTTTTTTGCCATCGTCTGAACCACAAACTAAGCCTTCTTCACACGGACGCACCTTAATTTCCAACTTTGTGGGGGGACATAATTATTATTAAGGTGCGGCCGAAGGGAGCTCAAGTATATTTTGTAGAATATACATTTTTTGGCCAAAATAAATCAAACATTTCTTCAGTAGCAACATAGAATTTAGTTTTCTGCACATGCTAATATCAACAGATCTTGAATATCTGTCAAGAGTGTCCTGGAATTTTGTCAAAAATTTTTAAATAAAGAGAAAAAGTTTTGATAAAATTCCAGGACACCCTTGACAGATATTCAAGATCTGTTGATATTAGCATGTGCAGAAAACTAAACTCTATGTTGCTACTGGAGAAATATTTGATATTTTTTGGTAAAAAAAAAAGAATGCTATAAAAACAGTAAAATTACTCGCGCTCCTTTCTGCCATACCTTAATTTAACCCTAGCTAATCGCTACTTATAGACTGTAACATAAGCATCTAACATTGCCTATCAAATACTTATCGTCATGTTGAGGTTACTTTGCTTCAGAAGAACTTAAATACAACAGTCCATTCATTATCCAATAGACTTACCAATAAACTGTTCAATATATAGGACAGGCAAGGCGTACTTACAAGAGTGCTATTCTTTTGTGTTGACTTGTTTAAATAATATAATACATTCTGATATTTTCCAAAACATATTTACATGTGTGACACAGCTGGGCGAGTAATCGTATTTGTGACACATGTTTCTCGAGTATGTTTTAGGGTAACAGAACTAAGAAATTATTCCCTCTTTGCAGCGCTACAGTCTGAATAAACGAATCAAGGTCACTCTGTTTAACAAGGTCATTCAATGCATGTGTCAGGTAGATGACATCTTATAAGTAGGTAACATATTTAAACAAATCATTCAACTAAATTCTATATAATGTATGGTACTTTCTTTCATACCACAGTTATTAGGTGGTGGTTTGGGGGTGGAGGTTACATTCAGGTCAAGCCCATGGACACCAGTGTCATATTTTAGAATGGCGATATTTTGCCTACATATTTTATTAGGTGTGTTCGAATTAGTCTTGCCCTAATTTTTACGTGTGGAATAAACATTTTAACCCGATACGGTGGCCACATGGTCTAAGGAACTACTCTTTCCATAGACTAGACTGCCAATGATTTGGGAGAACAAGGTTTGCATCTCCGTCGGGTGTACCGGGTCTGGTTTTTCCAAAATGGTTTTCCACTCTCCATCCCGGTGTCATTTATTAATTTTCAAAATACGATATCTAGATGGAGTAATTCTCACTAAAAGCATAAATAATAGCTTTGAATATTTGATTCTTATTTTAAATAATTTGTCAGGATTAAGTTCACCCATAAAAATACTTAAATACATTCTACACAATTATAATTAGTACATTTTGAAGTGCTACGGAATTTTATCGTGATATTGCCCTGTGATTGAGCACTAATTATTACGATAACGGATGTTATTGATGATTACGGTGCGTACATGCCTTAATGCGAACTTGTACACTGTTATGTGATCTGATTATTTTTGATACTTATTCTTATGAAATGAGTAAGACTTTAAATGTTGCACACGATTTATTTAAATGATCATACCTTCGGTACTGAAGATTGATATTAAATGATACAGTTTTTGTGAATTTACGGATTGTTTTTCGGCGATATTACAATGTTCCGCGTTCTGAGTACTGTGTTCTGTGTAAAATTGTGCTACTACTGTGGATTCATACGCACAAGCTGCTTATATATGACCTACCCCTTGCCTCTTGGACCCCTTGTCAACAGTGTTAAAACTAACTAATGGAAAAACTCCTGGCAGCCTGATGCTGTGAAGGCTGGCTTCCTATTGGACAGAGGAAGCCAGCATGTCACATGATTTACAACGGAGTTGATCTTTTAAAGAAAGAAAGTTTTTGAAACGTAGTATATTGAAATTACTTCTAAAAGACGTGATTCTACATGGATGAAGCATTAAAAGGAAACTTTACATATAGATCTTTAAAGAAAAATACACTTCGTCCATGACTTTTTGAATATGTTAGAAGGGTCTACAAAAAAGAGAACTTTCATGATAATCGTTTATGGGCAGATGAAAATCCTCATGGCATTCTTGAATCAAGACACAAACATCGATATTCAATAAATGTTTGTCTGACCAGTTTAGGAGACAGACTTATACGAGTAGGACCACTTGCTTTGCCGAACAGACTAAATGGCGTAAGTCTAGCCTCATGAGTAAAAATGATGTCAGAAACGAATCCTGGGTTCATAACTAGTTTTCCGAGATGTATTGCTAAAACACCACCCTTGTTTGATAATCATTGGGAGTGAGATCTTGCACTCGTTGAATATGGTAAAGATACAGAAACTGTTCAAGTATTCCTCGGACCAGACAGAGGCGCATTGATACCTTCAATAGCTATCATTATTCTTACACTAATTCTTGGATTCTGTTCCACTTTTCTCAAAACACGAACTTCCATATCGGGAGGAGAAACCATTCTGGGAAGCCCACGATCCATAACGTGTGGTCGAGAAGATCCATCTTCACACAAAGTTTGTGGATTCTCACAAATAATGTATGGGACGGAATTGTGCGATTAGAATACGTCTCCTCTTAAAGACGATGTGCGGCAACAGGATTTCCACCGGAACGGCCATAAATAAAATGCGTGTCTGACATTCCTGCGTTAGAATAACAAGTCATCATTATTAACCTCTTAAAACACAACTAACTCTCTTCAAACAACTCCCACAGTAACAAAGATTCGAGCAATGCTATTCTGATCAGAGTAGATCCTGGTGTTATGTTTGGTAAACAAATGAAAGCTCAATGATAACTCGTATGTATGTAATTAAATACAAGTTCAATGTCTACAAATGGGACCAGTTAGATTAAATTATAAATACAAATATATTAAACTGCCTTAGGGCTGTGTGAATTGGCTTGCGAAGCGATGTTTACTAGGATCTTTTTTTTCTTCTGATTTTAATAAGTACTACAGGATCCTAAGTTTCTGAGCCTTTTTTTTAACACCCTGTATACATACAGTTGAAAACTGTTTCTAAGGGCTTAGCGCCAATGACTAATGCTATTTTGTCTATTTATCAAACGTTACAAAGATAAAAATAAGGACTATTTTTAAGCATATTAATTATTTTCTACAATTTCGTATTTTTACTTATTTATTGTTAAAGATACATAGAATGTCGTAATTTCCTAGTTCTCAAGTCAAAATAATAATTATTTTCACCACTTGCATAGATATAATTTTCAAAGAATAGAGTTAATTTATATTCAGACTAGAGGTTTTTTTTGTGCAAATTATTTAAATTTCAACTGTGTTGAATACCATAAATCGGGAAGTGATCTAGAAATCAAGAGTACCATCTTCAGACCCAATTTTAACATTTTTGATAGACCTCAGGTCCTAAATACATATAATATGGTTCTTTTTGTCGCCGCGTAACCCCCCCCCCCCCCCCGCTCTAGTTGTAAGATATAAATTAACTACACAAATGTGTTGGGGATGAGAAAGGTTGAATTTTGAGGAAGTGTATCCAAATTGGCATGGGGGGAATTGTGGAAAATCATTTAGTAAAAAAAACACCCACACTATACCCCTCCGGGTTTCAAACCCCGATCTCTCCATCATAGGCAGACCGGTCTTTTACGAGAATTACGCCTTTGACTATTTGACCACCGGAGTGGGTGAGAGGCTTGGGTATCTTATATGGAAATTATATTAAGGATAAGATTAAAAATACCATCAACAATATACAACGGCATCATTTATATAGGAAGGGACTTTTTACAACTGAAGGTTACCAAAACAATTTACATGTATTCATGCGTCAAGTGATGTGATCCGCGGCTATCACTTTCGATTTATATTAACAATGAATATAAAATAACAACAAAAAATAGTAAAATATTCTCAATGTAAAGCGTAACAATAACAATAATAATATATCATACTTGTTCAACTTTCACCTAAATTATGTGCAAGTGTTCGCAATTTTAAAATAGCAAAACATATTTTAGATAACTAGTAACTGTTTTATTCTAAAAAAAGACTTATTTTACTAAATTGTATGCTTAAAATTCTATTACCTTATAAAATATTAAAGTGTATAGAAATATAACTATATTATATTTATTATCGGAAAAACAAATTGCTTATGTAATCATAATATAACACAATTATGTCAATGCCGGTAAACCCTTGCGAAACTTTCGCACATTCAACCTTCCCTTCGCCCCCTCCCCCCCCCAAAAAAAAAGAAACGATTTAGTCTTTTGTTGGGTTGTTGAAATTAAATACTCAGCGAAGGGTATACACAAAATAGCAAAGAGAATTTATTAAATGTGAACGTATTTACCATTTACAAAACCTCTTTGTATACAATATTTGATGTGGGAATGAAATCATCTTGAATTTAGATTTTTCTTTTAACTTAAATTTTAAACAAACGATGTGTTTTAACGTAAATTGAGTATGCTAAGTCAGAAGTCGGTAAAAAATGCTATCCATTGATACCTTATTCATTGCTGTAGGCTTTGTATTAGTTGAGAAAACGGGATGTTGACAACATAAATAATATATAGGATTGTGTATAGTTCTGAAATAAGACTTTCACCATGAAGGTCACCACGAGGATGTGGATATCCCATCATTCATCAATACATGTCTGAAATTATTTTATATAATAATGAAAATAATGTGGAAGCTCTTGACAATGCTTTTAAAAAAAAAAAAAAAAGAATACGAACTGCTAGTTTCAGAAAAAACAGTATTTTTAATACAAAAAATAATTTAGACGCGTTAGTTGCAGGAAACAATTTTTCCTACTTTTCTTAATTTGTCCTTGTTAAAATAATGTTTAATAAAGGATACGATAACTTTTAAACCTATATGATACAATAAAAGTAAAAAAAAAATCACCAACAACATAATAGTACTAGCGGACCCGACAGACGTTGTCCTGCCCGAACGTAGGTTTTTCCTTTGGGTGGCATAATTGATTTCGATTATAAAACAAATACTATGTGATCATCACAATTACAAATTCACAATGAACTCCAATTAGTGAGTAACACAAATATTACAAATTCAGTGTTTGTCAAGACAACATACAAAATAAAACATATTTTCATTTTGGCATTTCGCCACAACTCCACAAATATCAGCTGTAGCCTATCGAAATTTTTTTTTTTTTGAGGTTACATATTTTGATATGCAAAAAATCTAAAAAAAAAAATCCCCCCGAAAAAAATTCCCTAAAAAAATAAATATATTCCTAGAACCCGATTGCAGCGCCACCTAAAGGTCCAATTGTGAATCTAAACATCCACGGACCCACTAAAACACACACAAAAAATTTCATCAAAATCGGTCCAGCCGTTTAGAGGAGTTCAGTGACATACACACGTACAGAAGAATTATATATATTAAGATTGTAAAAAGTTTTTAATTAACTAATGTTTTATGAACTTCCCCATTTGACCCAACCTGTAGGACCTACTGAAAACTTTGGCTTTTTTTCAACAACAATGTCTCCCGAGCATTCTAGCAATTGTTTAATATATTGTATTTAAATGTTTACTTGGCCAACTGATCGATACATAGTGTTTGTACAGCGACTGTACTCCGCGTCAGCCATCAACACTCGATGAAGCCACATCAATTATTAAGCGAGTAAGGGGGGGAAAAAAACAATTTACAAGTTAAAAAAAAAAAAAAAAGAAACGAAAGCTTGTTTGGGTTTCAGAATGAAAATGGAGGCGAAAGATTGCAGCAGGGAGCTAGCATAAAGAAAAAAAAAAACCCACCTGACGATCAATAACGCGTCTCTAAGACATCCATACCCGTCAACCAATGATTACTAATATTTCACTTCTTTGAGGAACGATAAAATAAAGAATGAAGAATAATTTTTTTTTATGGTTGACTATTTTTCAATCTTGAACGTCTGCAGCTTTTTTTTGGGAACGCTGGCATATTGAAAATATTGAACCATAAATAGGTGTGGTGTATAAGGTTAGGGTGGTGGGTCATAGCCCATACTGCGCAGAATTACAAATTCCTCATATTCTCCAATCTTATTGGACAGATGGGAAACGATCAAAGGACATGAGAGAGCATGCTAACATTCTTCTGGTTCTGTTCCATGATAACAAGTTGGGTTTAGTTTCAGTTTCCTAGCTCGAGATTGTGGTGGCTCTAGAACTTAAAACAATTGTCCCTGATTGTAGGCTACCTGGGGCTACAATCGAAACGATTCCATGGCTTGTTCAAACATTTTCGTACATTATAGGGTCATACTCCAAGACAAATCGTGATTTTCATTAAAGCACTAATATTAAGGGAAGTGTACTGATTACTGATTTTTGAAAGTTTGACATTTATTTAAAATGGCTTTAAACGATTTTTGTTCAAAATGTGTATATGTGGAATGTTTTACATGACAAATAGCACTGAATACTTTTTTTTTAAGTTACTAATTATCATATACTATATGAAGAAGTTTAATACAATGGCTGTTAACGGGAGTAGATATAAGTAACGTACTTTAATGCACCCGCATTATTGTGGAGAGAAGATGAAAAAAACCAAATGTACAGTGCACCCAGGCAAGGTTCGAACCTTGACGACCGTCAATCTAGTATATAGCGAGACTGACATCTCAGACCATGTAAACACCAGTTGGGTCATAGAGAACAACAAAAAGGAACGTTTTTCACAGTAAAATAAATTACATTTCAATATCATTGTAATTATTCAAAAAACTTTTAAACTGAATATAGTTTCAAAAAATTGTTTTTTAGTGAACTAATGATCACTTGTGAAAGAGAGAGATATCAAACTTAGCTCTAGGAGAACTTGATTCGATCCTAGGTAAGGTCTTTAAAAACAATTCGTCCTACTACCGGCGCAATTGTCCAATGTTTAGTGTGCTGCCCTAGGTTAAGACAGTCTAGGGCTGACATAGCCTCATTCCTCAGACGCTAGAAAGGGAGGCTAACTGTGTTACACGCGGTGATTTATTAATTAATTAATTAACTTGGCCCATTCTTCCTCTGACTACTTGTTCCTGTTGAAAGTCCTAGCTACAGCCGTAACTTAAGACTGAGCACCTAAAACCTTCATAACTCAAATTACTTTACTCTTCAACCTCCAAAATTTAAGCTACCATATATATATGTATATATATGCCTCGTACCTTTTCTCTCCGATGATCACCTACACACATTTTTTATTTTTTTCCCCTCTCTGAACAGGAGTTGTAAGAAACGGTGGAGGTGTACAGGGGGGTAGGGGGGGTTGGTTGGGTTCGAATCGTGAGAGAAAGAAGAGAAGGAGCGGGGGAAATGAGATTGACCCTTGACCTCGACTCACTGAGGCAGCAGCGACGTTGCCAATCTTCTTGCCCCACCTTTTCCCAAACCTTTCAATCCAACCATCCCCATACCGCGTATATTTATCATCTCCTGACGTCCGTCTCTACCGTGGGACACCCTCGCTACAGTGTTGCTGGATGAAAAAACATGTAGGTCCAGTGTCGTGTCGTGGAGTTTTGTCGGGGTTGGCATCACACATCATCATCATCATCATCATGCAGAGTTTCCTGCCACTGGCAGGGTCTGTCTCGAACATAAGCATCTCCATTTACTTCTGTCCTCCCACCACCTTTCTTCCTCCACACCACCCCAATACACTCTTATTCACACTCCTCCTCACTACCTTTATCCACCTGTCCTTGGATCTTCCTCTTGGCCTTCTGCCCGCCACCTCCATTTTGAGCATCCTCTTTAGAATCCTCCCTTCTTCCATCCTCTTCACATGTTCATTCCACCTCAATCTCGCCTTCTTTATCCTATCCTGCGGGAGTTACTCCTTCACTATCTCTCTCTCTCTCTCAAACACAACACACAACACCCTGTCCATCCTTGTCACTCCTAGCCTATATCCTGCCCTTATTACTTTCTTCATCACACAGGTGTCTGATGTATACTGCAATATTTGGACATAGTACACATTTTACACCACTCCTTTAAACTTCAGCAAGACATCTCTACTCCAGACCACAATTCTGTCACTTTTGTAAAAGGCCTCCACTTGCCTCCCTCTCTTTCCAATTTCTATTCGTTTCCTCCTCTTTCCTCTACCACACCTCCCAAGTACTTGAAGCTTTTTACTTGATTAAGTTTGATCTCCTCCTAATGTTACTCCTCTTACGTGCCTATTTTCCTTTCGTGTTTTTGTTCACCAATTTGCTCTTCTTGACATTAAATTCATTCTATATTGTACTACCACCTCATTCCATACATCCAACTGTTCCTGCACCCTAGTCCTTGTTTCCCTACACCATCCGGTCATCTGTAAACACCATTGCTTTCACGTTTCCTTCCCTACTCTTCCTCTCTCATCCTTACATTCAATACTGCCACGTACAGCAATGGCAAGAGCGTGCTTCCCTGTTTCAAGCCATTCCTCAACTCAAACCATTACGTCCGCTTCCCTCCCACTTTCCCACAGATCACGCTTTCCTTGAACATTTCTCTCACTCTCTCCACTATTCCATCTTCCTCGATTTATTTTCAACGCTTTCCACACCTTATTTCTGCACACACTGCCATAAGATATTTCCATGTCAATAAAAGCCATCAACAGATTCTTCCCGAACTCATAATGATGTTCCTACAACTGCCTCATGGTTAATATTAGGTCTACTGTGGATCTAACTGGTCTGAAGTCATACTGCTCCTCCATCAATCCTCCTTCCACTACGCTTCTGACTTTACTTTCTAGCAATTTCTCATATATCTTTGCACAATGGCACATAAGTGTCACTCCCCTTTAATTCCAACACTTTTTCCTATCCCCCTTTTTAAATATAGGGACAATCAGCCCCTTCTTCCAGTCTTCCAGAATCCTCCCCTTCTTCTACACTATCTTCATTACTCAGTACAGCCACTGTCGTCCCACTACTCTCTGCCCTCAGCATCTCCACACTGACCCCATCCCTCCTGGTCCTTTCCCACCCTTAATTTTTCACCATGCCTCTTCAACAACCTTCCAGGTTACATCCATTTACCTTCCATGTCTACTGCCTGCTTCGTTTTTACCTTCCTCCTACTCCTCGCTGCTCTCATTTTCATTCAGCAACTCCCTCTATTTCCAACTATTTCCCTTTATCACGTCTGTATCCTTCAGTTCTAACCTTTCCGAGACTTGTTCTTCTGTTGAAAGCATTTTTACCATCCGTTACTGGCTTGCTATTTACATACTTGTCTAAACTTTATCTGTGATATGTTCTACCCTATTCTTTCCACAATTGACTAATCATACATAGAGCCTGCTTCACACACCTCACATGGGAATGTATGTACTCTTCGCGACCCACCAAAAATCCGGTCGTGACCCACAGTTTGTTAACAAATGATACGGGTATATATTGTACGAGTCTACATTATTGATACTAGAATAATATTCACGTGATGAAATGCGAAACCATCACATTATAAAATCAATGCTATAAGTATTTTATTAGTAAAAATGTAATTTTTAACTGTTCATAACTTTAACAAAATTTGTCAGAGAGTCCTGTAATCGATTCATTAAACGGCATGCTCTTTATCTTTTACATACAAACATTTGTATAGTAGTCTATAAATATATTTTGATGAGACTTAACAACACGTCTTTAAGTGATGCTTTTGGACAAAAAGTTTGAGAAATCTTAATATAGCTGGTCAGGATCGAACGTTGACCCAACATATCCAGGGTGATGATATCCTCTCCCCTAACATAAATATCAGTGGTGTTGTGTTCCCTCATCAGTGAACGGTGTCAGTTTCCTAAAACACTAGTCGGCCAGGTGAGAGGTATTTCCGCCTTCTCAATTAACCTTCAATCCACTCCTCTCCCCCCCCCGCCAAAAGCTTCCGACACCACGCCACTGGAAGTGGGCGGGATTACCTTGTAACTGTGTTCTCGGAGGAAGAAATAGTAGCATGGACCTCGGACACAGTCGAGACCGTTTGGTCTTTTTAAGCTCGTTGAAATAATTGATTTCCAATCTCGATGGTGGCTGGGCAAGAAACGTCGATAATTTGAGTACACCTCAGCCCGCCTCGGTGGCGTGGTTGGTTAACGCGCTAGTTTAGTGTTGAGCTAGACTGCCGAGGACGGGAGATCGAGGTTAGAGTCTCAGTCGGGTGAACTGGGGGGTTCCTAAATGGTTTTACAATCTCCCCCCCCCACGCAAATTCGGGTTCACTTCCACTAAATTTAACCTTCCCAATTTCTAATCCAGAAGCGTAATTAATACTTAAGAGTACAACCTGAATGGATAGTAAGACACGGTGCTAAAAAAAATAATTAATACCCTTGAGGTGATTCGGAGTTCACTACGATGGCTATTTTGGTCGATAGCGATTTAATAAAAGTACGTCTTTGATTAGTAGCTCTACATTTAGCACCAAAGTTTTTTTTTTTTTTACCGCGTCTTACAACCTTTTCGGATTACACATCAGAAGAATGCTTCAAAGGGGTCACAATGAAGGTGGAATTTAGAGTAAATATATACAAATTGGCGTGAAGGGAGAGTTGAAAATTATTATATTATTACCCGCCTAGGTGGCGTAGTTGGCTAACGCCTAGTCGTGTTGAGCTCGGCCGCCGAGGACGGGAGATCGAGTTCGAATCTCGGTCGGGTGAACTGGGGTGGTTTTCCCTAAATGGTTTTCACTCTCCCTCCAGCAAATGCGGTTCACTACATCTAAATTAATCCTTCCCAATTCTAATCCATTAGCGTATTAGTCTTAAGCGTATAACCCGAACGGGTAGTAAGACGCGGTGCTAAATATGATTATTATATTTATTTATTATTAATATTATATTATATTATTTTTAACACCACGCCTTACTACACGTTCGGGTTACACGCACTTACGCTATGTGTAATGGTAGGTGATTGTAAGATGAAATGGAGGACCTGCAGTTTAACGTGGATCCGAACCACGCTGGTAGGCCTGGCATTCCACACATTCACAAGTGTGATTAATACACGTCTTGTCAGAGGTGAAGGAAGGGTTTGAAATCAGATAGATCTGTGCCGGACTGAGGATTGAGCCTGGAACCAGCACAGAAGTCTGACACCTTACCCCTAAACCACCAGTCACGAGAGTTTAAAACATGAGCCAAAAAACAACTTTGTTACACCCTGCTAAGTTTCTAACCCAGACCAGATGAAATTGATTCCTTAGAGCACGTGTATTCTAAAATAATCCCCTCGCAAATTCTCCTCACACATGGGCCTGTTTTACACTCGTTCTTAGCGATCATAAGAACGGTTTACTGAAAGTTTACACATATGGGCTTCCTTTCCGTCAATTTCCTATAGGACGATTAAAGTCTTTTCTAATTAGATTTGAAAATGAGACGCGTTTCCGGTTCTCACGGTTCACGAAACATCAACGCCTTAAACACTGTTAAGAGCTCCAAAAAACACCTCCACCAGATAGTACAAAACACCGCAACACTTCCTAAATAACTTGCTCTAAGGTGAGGCCAAGGTGTACAGACTGTCCAGAAGGTTGACTCATTACTCATGGTGTACGTACTGTCTGTTACTGGTGTGGAGGTTGACTCATCACTCATGGTGTGACATACTGTCCTGGAGGTTGACTCATCACGTCATGGGATTATATACATTAACTGTCCTGGAGGTTGACTCATCACTCATGGTGTACATACTGTCCTGAGTGACGTTGATTCTCATCACGCAAGGTATACAAACTGTCTAGGAGGTTGACTCATCACGCAAGGTGTACAGACTGTCCAGGAGGTTGACTCATCACAATATCAACGCCAAGGCCGTGTACAGACTGTCCTGGAGGTTGATCATCACTCATGTTGCAACTGTCCTGAGTTGACTCATCACTCATGGTGTAGACTGTCCTGGAGGTTGACTCATCATCATGGGTACTTACTGTCTGGAGGTTGATCATCACAGGTGTACAGACTTTCCTGGAGGTTGACTCATCACGCAAGGTATACAAACTGTCCAAGAGGTTGACTCATACGCAAGGTGTACAGACTGTCCTGGAGGTTGACTCATCACGCAAGTATACAAAACTGTCCAAGAGGTTGACTCATCACACAAGGTGTACAACTGTCCTGGAGGTTGACTCATCACTCATGATGTACATACTGTCCTGGAGGTTGACTCATCACTCATGGTGTACAAACTGTTCAGGAGGTTGACTCATCACTCATGGTGTACAGACTGTTCAGGAGGTTGACTCATCACTCATGGTGTACAAACTGTCCTGGAGGTTGACTCATCACTCATGGTGTACAGACTGTTCAGGAGGTTGACTCATCACTCATGATGTACATACTGTCCTGGAGGTTGACTCATCACTCATGGTGTACAGACTATCCAGAAGGTTGACTCATCACCCATGGTGTACATACTGTCCTGGAGGTTGACTCATTTCACCCTATGTCTGCGTCCTAATCGTCAAGAGCTCACCAAGTCATGAATTTTTTTATAGTGGAAATGGATCCACTTTTCCTTGAATTTGAATCTTAGAAAACATTACACTCATGAGAGTTATTCCTTAAAACATGTATCTCTCTATTCTCTTGAATTCTGATATATTCACATTGAGTCCTTGGTTGAAGAAATAAAAATTTAATATCTAAATTATAACATTTCTCGTTACTAAAGTCCAGTTTTCATAAAAGAAACTTTTAGAAAACACAATATTGTTTTGTTGTGGTTGATCACATTTTATTGTTATAATATTGCTGTTTTATAGCTATTGATAATATATACCCTAAAAAAGGCCAGATGCAGATTACATTACTTGACGTATGAATACGTAGTATAAAATAACAACAATACTAATAATAATATAGTAAATGTATTATCAATGTTTACCGTACAAAAATATTGTATTTGCATTTTATAAAAGGACTTCTTATGAAAATTGGACTGTGCACAAATGTAAACTCTAATTCTTTAATCTTGCATGCAAACATCAATTCGATAAGCGAGTAATTCACTTTGATAGTCGCATCATCTTAGGCAAGGATCGGGAACTTTGAGGGCCCTGATCCACTTACAAACCTATCAAAGCTCCCACGATCATCCCTTGTTTCTTTATGGGCCCTGATCCACTTACAAACCTATCAAAGCTCCCACGATCATCCCTTGTTTCTTTGAGGGCCCTGATCCACTTACAAACCTATCAAAGCTCCCAGGATCATCCCTTGTTTCTTTGAGGGCCCTGATCCACTTACAAACCTATCAAAGCTCCCACGATCATCCCTTGTTTCTTTGAGGGCCCTGATCCACTTACAAACCTATCAAAGCTCCCAGGATCATCCCTTGTTTCTTTGAGGGCCCTGATCCACTTACAAACCTATCAAAGCTCCCACGATCATCCCTTGTTTCTTTGAGGGCCCTGATCCACTTACAAACCTATCAAAGCTCCCACGATCATCCCTTGTTTCTTTATGGGCCCTGATCCACTTACAAACCTATCAAAGCTCCCACGATCATCCCTTGTTTCTTTGAGGGCCCTGATCCACTTACAAACCTATCAAAGCTCCCACGATCATCCCTTGTTTCTTTGAGGGCCCTGATCCACTTACAAACCTATCAAAGCTCCCACGATCATCCCTTGTTTCTTTGAGGGCCCTGATCCACTTACAAACCTATCAAAGCTCCCACGATCATCCCTTGTTTCTTTATGGGCCCTGATCCACTTACAAACCTATCAAAGCTCCCACGATCATCCCTTGTTTCTTTGAGGGCCCTGATCCACTTACAAACCTATCAAAGCTCCCAGGATCATCCCTTGTTTCTTTGAGGGCCCTGATCCACTTACAAACCTATCAAAGCTCCCACGATCATCCCTTGTTTCTTTGAGGGCCCTGATCCACTTACAAACCTATCAAAGCTCCCAGGATCATCCCTTGTTTCTTTGAGGGCCCTGATCCACTTACAAACCTATCAAAGCTCCCACGATCATCCCTTGTTTCTTTGAGGGCCCTGATCCACTTACAAACCTATCAAAGCTCCCACGATCATCCCTTGTTTCTTTATGGGCCCTGATCCACTTACAAACCTATCAAAGCTCCCACGATCATCCCTTGTTTCTTTATGGGCCCTGATCCACTTACAAACCTATCAAAGCTCCCACGATCATCCCTTGTTTCTTTATGGGCCCTGATCCACTTACAAACCTATCAAAGCTCCCACGATCATCCCTTGTTGCTTTATGGGCCCTGATCCACTTACAAACCTATCAAAGCTCCCACGATCATCCCTTGTTTCTTTATGGGTCCTGATCCACTTACAAACCTATCAAAGCTCCCACGATCATCCCTTGTTTCTTTGTGGGCCCTGATCCACTTACAAACCTATCAAAGCTCCCACGATCATCCCTTGTTTCTTTATGGGCCCTGATCCACTTACAAAACCTATCAAAGCTCCCACGATCATCCCTTGTTTCTTTGTGGGCCCTGATCCACTTACAAACCTATCAAAGCTCCCACGATCATCCCTTGTTTGTTTATGGGCCCTGATCCACTTACAAACCTATCAAAGCTCCCAGGAACATCCCTTGTTGCTTTGTGGGCCCTGATCCACTTACAAACCTATCAAAGCTCCCAGGATCATCCCTTGTTGCTTTGTGGGCCCTGATCCACTTACAAACCTATCAAAGCTCCCACGATCATCCCTTGTTTCTTTATGGGCCCTGATCCACTTACAAACCTATCAAAGCTCCCACGATCATCCCTTGTTTCTTTGTGGGCCCTGATACACTTACAAACCTATCAAAGCTCCCACGATCATCCCTTGTTTCTTTATGGGCCCTGATCCACTTACAAACCTATCAAAGTTACCAATTACGACAGATCACGGCTACTTTGGTCACACGCAAATATTATTTGAAAGTATTTGATATATCTGTGAGTTTAGAAGACTCTTAAATCGACTTTTAATGGCGAGGTATTTTATTAAGGGGTTGACTGAAAATTGCCTCAAGATTGACCGGTTGCCGACACCTGGCTTGAAGGCGTAGCTCTCTATATCAATTGGACTACTGATGACAAGGACACTGGGGTTTGAGTCCTGGTAGGATGTACTGAAGATGGTTTTCCTTAGAGGTTTTTCACTCTCGTTCTTGGCAAATTCGGACACACTTCCCCTGATTTCAACCTTCCTCAACATTAATAAATTATCGTATTAAGTGCAAATGCGTATAATCCGAATGCGCTGTCAGAAGTGGTGACAAAGAAAAAAAGTGAAGACGGGTTTTTTTGGCTCGAGACTGTACAAGTATAGCTACCCTGGAAGAATGTCTCTATACCTTGACGTCTCTCAATATCCTCGTGGCAAGTTATCGCCAAAACCGTCATGGCCGTTACATTTAAAGAACAGAAATGAAGTACGGTATTTAGACACAGTTGGTGGCGCGACTGCCTACCAAACCAAGGTTCTGAGTTTAATTTTTCGGTATGGTCAATAGGATTGCTAACAAAGGGGCTTCGCCTTAAAGAACGATGAATTAATGGCGGTGAACTTGGAGTTGTGTATATTAGATAATTAAATTAAGTTTTAATACGAGTGCTGATGTAATCATAAAGTTCAAGTTAAATGCCTTAAACCAGTAGTTTTGTGAATAGTAGACCTCCTTCCATGTTACTATCGTTACTACAGTTCTTACTAGCTATAGTTCTGTGAACAGTAGACCTCCTCCATGTTATTAACACTTCTCTTTGTATTTCAAATTTAAATATCTTCTATTGTTTCTGTAGTTGCTATAGTTTCTTGAAGATCAAGCTAGACAAAAAACAAATAACTACTAGATTCAATAGTACATTAAACCCGCCCCAATCTCACTAAACGCAAAATGCTGGTACTTTTACACTAAATTCAACTTTCTTCATTCCTAACCCATTAGCGTAAGTAATTAGTACATGGGCGTATAACCCGAATGGGCAGTAAGACACAGTGCTAAAAAAAAATACATTACATTTATAGATAATGGCCGTGGCTCACGATGTTTAAGACGTTGGTCTCACGATATATGTTTTTAATACGTCCTAAATACTTGAGCTATTAGTTAGAGCTATAAGTTCAAATCGCCTGAGATGAGCTATTAAACGGAAACACCGTTCCAGCGGCCGCCATAAAGAAACAGATAGCCAGATTGAAATAATATGTACATACATCGTTAGGTCTAGGTTCAAGGACTCTCTCTGTCAAATGTTGATAAAAATTGTTCCACGCACTTGACAGCTATCGTGGAGCAAATATCCAAACAGTCAGACAGAGAGACGAGATGCCAAATGGTCAAGTTAAAACAAACCTCTCTTCACTCTGTTGATTAAAAACAAAACAAGAACAGTAAGTGCTATCTCAAAGATGTCCTGATATGCTAAAAAGAGTTAAGGAGTAAGGCCTAAGTAATTAATTTAGAGAAAAAGTACCCGCATTTGCGGGGCGGTAGTGGGGAAACTATTTAAGAAAAAACCGGCCTTAGTACACCATACTGGGATTTGAACCCCTGATATTCGTGTGATTGGTAGGCCAGTGTGTTGCGAGAGTGACTCATTAGACCACGTGACCACCGATGTGCTTATTGTCACTTAAGAGGTTACTGGTGGTCCAGGGGTAAGGTGTCAGACTTCTGTGTTTGAGGGTCCGGGGTTCAATCCTCGGTCCCGGCCAGATTTATCTGATTGCCAAACTCTTCATTCACCTCTGACAAGACGTGTATTAATCACAACTTGTGATGTGTGTTGAATGCCAGGCCTCCACCGTGGTTCGGATCCCACGTTAAACTGTAGGTCCTCCATTTCATTCACAATCACCCTACCATTACAAATTAGCGTAAGTGCGTATAACCCGAACGGGTAGTAAGACGCGTGCTAATAATATAATAATAATAATAATAATTGTCACTTAATTAATATTATGAGAACGTTTGGTGATTTAGGTTACACTAATCTGTAAATCGTCTATTTGGAAACAATCACTTAAACACAATAAGTTAATCATCGTTAATTCCCCCCCGACAAGAAATGGTTGTTTTTATGCCACGCCGTGTCAGATTGATTACTGGTGGGAGCGATCTATATTTTGATAACGTAATGAGGAATTGTACCCTCCCTCTTCAAGCTATCCCATTCTTAGGACGAACCTCCTCAGCCTTACCACTTTCAGACAACAAAGTAAGCCAATTATTGGCTTTTTGTTGAGTAATTCACCCTGAAAATATAAACCCTTTCATAGCGACAACGATCTCAATTTATGTTACAATAATAGAGACTCAATGTTCGAACTGATATAATAACAGTCTGTCCTCATGAATAAATAAAAAAAGGTAAAAATGATTTTAACTTACAAAAAAAAAAAGAACATTAATTTTTATAACACAGAATATAATATTATTTTGTCAACACGTCTTGCTGAGCTTTCGGGTTTAAGTATTTGAATTAATTACGATAAAGTGTTAGGGATGAGGGAAAGTTGAATTTAGAAGAAGTTTACTCGCATTTGTTTGTAGAGAGAGGAATAGGAAACAATTTAATAAAACCCACGTGAGAACACCTGGCCTAAATTTGGACCTTGACTAACAGACCGGACGAAATGAGACTGACAGTTTGGTCCACAGTGTTCACTGAGGCTGGTGATGATTTTTATGTAAGCTTCTGAGATTGATATGCCCCTAAAATTATAATAAAATATCTAGCAGACGGACGTTTCCGTTTTAATGGGGGTGGAGGGGAAGGCGTGTTTGGGGCAAGTGTATATATTTTTTATCAAAGAACTCTTTTGGTTCAAATTAAACCAAATATTGCTACAGACACACTCATTTAATCCCCCACATTTGGTGATATCAACAGTTGTTGAACATTTGTTGTGATCATAGTGGACTTAGAGCAGGAAATTTAAAATGTTTCTGTCCAAATCCACTTTGCTCAAGACATATATTCGAGATTGTTGATATCAACAAGTGTAGAAACTGAAACTGAATGTAACTGAAGCAATATTTGGTTTATTTTGAGCCTAAACTCCCAACAAAAGATCTAACCGGCACTTCGAGCCATCATCAGCCGGGAACAGTCTACATCTTCCTCTCAGACGTTCGCTTCTTGTCATGAAAAGGAGAAATTATAAAAACGAGGTATGAAAAGATGATCTGATTGTAGTCTATGGTCCAAGTAATTGATGCTGACAACCCTGGTAATGGCTTAAATAGGTCCACAGTTTTTTATCGGGGGGGGGGAGAGAGAAATGTGTCGAGTCATGAAGAGGGTCATGTTGGGGTGCGATGCTATTAATCACAACCCACCAATCAGCTTTAACAATCTTATTAGTTCTCGTACTTACAGACTCACAGAAATCCCAGATTTTATATTTGACTCTCAAGTTTCCAGTGCCTGAGGCAAAGCTCACATTGTTCAGTGCAAACAAATCAATAAGTTGTATATATATTGTAAAAAAAAGGTTCAGAACCTTAGGATCACGTAGTACTCATTAAAATTAGTAAAAATGTCCTTATAAACACAGATCCACAAAACAGCTCACACAGACATACAAGCAGTTATGTCTTTCCATTGTGAAAATAAAATAGATACAGAATCAAATGTTATTTGGGTTTATATGGCACAAATTTATTACTCATCAGTACAAAAGGCGTTGTACATGTTTTTCCTTCCATTTCCACACAATTTTTACATCTTTAAATCAGACTGTTGCGTGCTATTTGAAAGATCCATGACTCTATTCGAATTGTCCGACAACAGTTTCCAACTCACTGTTGTAAGTCTGATAAACCAATTATTGGAGACTTTTTTTATAATTATCCTCATACAAAAAAAGTCCAAAGGATTAAGGTCAAGGGTCCGGGGGAGTCATGTGACTGGACCTTCTTGACCTATCCACCTTTATAAAATGTCTCATTGAAGTGATGTCTGACAATTAGCTAAAAATGAGGTGGAGGCTCGTCATGCATGAGCCACATTCGTTGTCTTTCTCTAAGGCGCACATCCTCCAGTAAATTCGGTAAAACATCCTGCATACCACTAGTCTGTTCGGCAAAGCAAGTGGTCCTACTCGTATAAGTCTGTCTCCTAAACTGGTCAGCCAAACATTTATTGAATATCGATGTTTGTGTCTTGATCAAGAATGCCATGAGGATTTTCATCTGCCCATACACGATTATTATGAAAGTTCTTTAGTAATTTACCCTCATGAGTAAAAATAATTTAGAAACGAAGCTTTCCATATCGGAGAGAAACAATTCTGGGAAGCCCACGATCCATAACGTGTGGTCGAGAAGATCCATCTTCACACAAAGTTTGTGGATTCTCACAAATAATGTATGGGACGGAATTGCGCGATTGGAATACGTTCCCTCTTAAAGACGATGTGCGGCAACAGGATTTCCACCGGAACGGCCATAAATAAAATGCGTGTCTGCCATTCCTGCTTTAGAATAACAAGTCATCATTATTAACCTCTTAAAACACAACTAACTCTCTTCAAACAACTCCCACAGTAACAAAGATTCGAGCAATGCTATTCCGATCAGAGTCGATCCTGGTGTTATGTTTGGTAAAAAATGAAAGCTCAATGCTAACTTATGTGTATGTAATTAAATGTAAGTTCAATATCTACAAATGGGACCAGTTAGATTAAATTATAAATACAAATATATTAAACTGCCTTAGGTCCATGTGAGTTGGCTTGCGGATCTATGTTTACTAGGACTTTCTACTCATTTTAATGAGTATAACAAGATCCTAAGATTCTGAACATTAAAAAATACTTTAATTTTTGTAAACAATAACCCCCAAATGTACTATTTTAAACACCTTATATTACTCGAGTTATGTTAACCCCAACACACCCACAATAGCCACATTGATCTATTGAAACAAAATAGTCTAACCTATTGTTCTAACTGTTTAATGTTTGACACCACCAAGGTTGATAGTATAGATAGATAGATCCTCTTGACTGTTGAATAAGTCCCCACACTCTAGAGAAGAGACACTTTCTCCTGCTCAATGGCAAAGTAATTCATCACAACTCAAGTGAACACTTTCAAAAATAAAACACAAACTTGCCAAGGTCATATTATTTTTAATTGTCAATATCTTTCCAACTATTCGGACGGAAACAATGTTTAAAGTGTGTGTGTTCAGGTAGAGAATCCGTCGGGTCACCGAACTTGTCAGTTTTCGGACATGACGTGGTTTTCCCACATTGTCCTAGCGATGGGTGGGTGGGGATTGGGGGTGGGTTGTATCGACCGACACGCCCCCTGCTGGGGGTTGCTATGGCAACACTCGAGTACTTCCTTCCTCGCCCTGGTGATGCAATAAGCCGCACGTCCCTTGTGTAAAATAGGGGTAGGTTATATATATATATATTTTTTCTTTATGAGGGAGGGGGGAATGTTTTGTCTGCTACATCGGAATCCAAGGATGTATCTCCCTTGCTACGAGGGTTTTATGTCAAGTGCAACTGTAGCTACCATGGATGATTGTATAACTCTTATTATTGTTTAGCAAACGTGCTAAGCGCAGTAACTGGGACAGACAGCTCAGTGGCATGCCGTGGAGTGTTGCCAGGGTAAGCAGAGCTTGTTTAAACTGTACCTGTGAATTGTTCTCATCACTCAGTAGAACAATCATTGGTCAGATATCAACGAACAATTCATTCCCATGTGAGGTATGTAGAACAGAGCTTGTTTAAACTGTACCTTGAATTGTTCTCGTCACTCAGTAGAACACTCATTGTCAGATATCAACGAACATACATTCCCATGTGAGGTATGTAGAACAGAGCTTGTTTAAACTGTACCTGTGAATTGTTCTCATCACTCAGTAGAACACTCATTGGTCAGATATCAACGAACATACATTCCCATGTGAGGTATGTAGAGCAGAGCTTGTTTAAACTTTACCTGTGAATTGTTCTTATCACTCAGTAGAACACTCATTGGTCAGTATCAACGAACATACATTCCCATGTAGGTTGTAGAACAGAGTTGTTTAAACTGTACCTGTGAATTGTTCTCATCACTCAGTAGAACACTCATTGGTCAGTATCAACTAACATACATTCCCATGTGAGGTATGTAGACAGAGCTTGTTTAAACTGTTCCTGTGAATTGTTCTCATCACTCAGTAGAACACTCATTGGTCAGGTATCAACGAAACATACATTCCCATGTGAGGTATGTAGAGCAGAGCTTGTTTAAACTTGTACCTGTGAATTGTTCTATCACTCAGTAGAACACTCATTGGTCAGTATCAACGAACATACATTCCCATGTGAGGTATGTAGAGAGAGCTTGTTTAAACTGTGCCTGTGAATTGTTATATCACTCAGTAGAACACTCATTGGTCAGGTATCAACGAACATACATTCCCATGTGAGGTATGTAGAGCAGAGCTTGTTTAAACTGTCCTGTGAATTGTTATATCACTCAGTAGAACACTCATTGGTCAGATATCAACGAACATACATACCCACGTGAGGTATTTAGAAAAGACCCATTTGTGATCGGTCGAACGAAAACAGAGTAGGAGGGAACAAATATTTAACAAATTAAACTAATAATATTTGATTAATTCAAAATAAAATATGTTGTCAATAGGAATAATCTCTTAATTTAATTCATTTCTAAATTGTCCTTCACCTAACTCAGTAGTAGCATATCTGCCTGCTGAGCCAAGTGGACTGGGTTCAATTCTTGGAATGGTCAAATAATTTATCATTGGTGATATGTGGTTTTTCCTTTTCACCGTGATGAGTTAATGACTGCAAGGTGGGTGTTGTTGGTTGTGCCTGTTATAAATTTAAGTTTGTTAGTTAGTTGTGTTTTGAATCAGTCGTGTCAGAAATTTAACGTTTAAATGTCTAAAAAAAATATTAGGACAGTTCAAAGAAATAACAAATCTACTTTGAAAATATTCTTAACATTTTATGAAGATATAATACCACACTGGTTTGAATATAGGCTACAATATAAATTTATGGGCGTGTATAACAGAAACAATATTATGGACGCGTGAGTCAGATGTTTTTCTTTAAAAAATAGGGTGTTAAAAACCTTTACATAAGCGTGTGGGCGATTATCCACTAACAAAGTTTAACACACGGAACACTGGAACAGCCGAGCTTGTAAAAGGAACGAAGACGGATTTATTCGTTTTAAACAAGTCTACAATCTTTTCATTTTATTATTTACCTTGAAACAGACGTCTGGATTTTGTCCGGGGAAAGTTTGTGAATGTTATCATTTATTTAGCGTTGTTTCAGTGATCCACATATACTCGTAGCTAAGTGGTAAGGGAGGCGGATTTCCTTATTAGGTCTTGGGCGAGTCAGTATATGTTGGTGTTATTTAATATGTTGTTTAGTTTTCGATAAGCTATTCTAGCTTTAATTTAATTTGAAAAGTCATGTGATTTTTTTTTTCATCATTATTTTGGTTATATTCGACTTATATTACTACCGTCAGGTTATCTTCCAATTACATAATACATTTTTTGTCTGCCTATAAGGAAGGTGATTTTTAATGAAATTCCTAAGCATTCAATTATGATTACGTATAAATCACTTATACACCCTACCGAGATTCGAACCTAGGTCACCAAGGTCACTCTCGCAGTAGAGTTGCAGAATCCTGGCACGGTGTACTGGTTGGAGATTTACACGTGTCATTTATCAATAGAGATTTACTAGCTCTTCTTTACGTTAATGCAGATGCATTTCCTTTTAAATTAACTTTCTCACCCCTACCCAAAGGGTTGTCTCAAGGGGTGGGTGAGGCTGCGACCACAGGTACTGCTGGCCTCAAGAAGGTGCAGTGCCGACGAGGGTGTATAGTAAATAAAACATTTTTAATACGAATTAATTTTTGAGAGCTAAAATGGCTATCAATTTATTTTATTTACAAAAATTTGAAAACTATAATCGTGTCGATGTTCATTAGATATAAAGAAAATTTACCAAAAATTTTCATCCTAATTTTATGAGACCAGAAACGCTCCAGCTAGTCAAAATCAAAGATTACCCGTAATTTTGGGCATTTTCACTCATAGGGATATAAAAATTTGAATTTATACCTACTATCTAGTGAATGAGACATTTATTCAGAGTATGAAACACTGAGAAATAATATGTTATTTATTGTTCACATCACTCAGTAGAACACTCATTGGTTAGGTATCAACGAACATACATTCCCATGTGAGGTATGTAGAGTAGAGCTTGTTTAAACTGTACCTGTGAATTGTTATATCACTCAGTAGAACACTCATTGGTCAGGTATCAACGAACATACATTCCCATGTGAGGTATGTAGAGTTGAGCTTGTTTAAACTGTACCTGTGAATTGTTATATCACTCAGTAGAACACTCATTGGTCAGTATCAACGAACATACATTCCCATGTGAGGTATGTAGAGTAGAGCTTGTTTAAACTGTACCTGTGAATTGTTATATCACTCAGTAGAACACTCATTGTCAGATATCAACATACATTCCATGTGAGGTATGTAGAGCAGAGCTTGTTTAAACTGTACCTGTGAATTGTTTCATCACTCAGTAGAACACTAATTGGTCAGGTATCAACGAACATACATTCCCATGTGAGGTATGTAGAGCAGAGCTTGTTTAAACTGTACCTGTGAATTGTTATATCACTCAGTAGAACACTCATTGGTCAGATATCAACATACATTCCCATGTGAGGTATGTAGAGCAGAGCTTGTTTAAACTGTACCTGTGAATTGTTCTCATCACTCAGTAGAACACTAATTGGTCAGGTATCAACGAACATACATTCCCATGTGAGGTATGTAGAGTAGAGCTTGTTTAAACTGTACCTGTGAATTGTTATATCACTCAGTAGAACACTCATTGGTCAGGTATCAACGAACATACATTCCCATGTGAGGTATGTAGAGCAGAGCTTGTTTAAACTGTACCTGTGAATTGTTCTCATCACTCAGTAGAACACTCATTGGTCAGGTATCAACGAACATACATTCCCATGTGAGGTATGTAGAGCAGAGCTTGTTTAAACTGTACCTGTGAATTGTTATATCACTCAGTAGAACACTCATTGGTCAGGTATCAACGAACATACATTCCCATGTGAGGTATGTAGAGTAGAGCTTGTTTAAACTGTACCTGTGAATTGTTATATCACTCAGTAGAACACTCATTGGTCAGGTATCAACGAACATACATTCCCATGTGAGGTATGTAGAGTAGAGCTTGTTTAAACTGTACCTGTGAATTGTTCTCATCACTCAGTAGAACACTCATTGGTCAGGTATCAACGAACATACATTCCCATGTGAGGTATGTAGAGCAGAGCTTGTTTAAACTGTACCTGTGAATTGTTCTCATCACTCAGTAGAACACTCATTGGTCAGATATCAACGAACATACATTCCCATGTGAGGTATGTAGAGTAGAGCTTGTTTAAACTGTATCTGTGAATTGTTCTCATCACTCAGTAGAACACTCATTGGTCAGGTATCAACGAACATACATTCCCATGTGAGGTATGTAGAGCAGAGCTTGTTTAAACTGTACCTGTGAATTGTTCTCATCACTCAGTAGAACACTCATTGGTCAGATATCAACGAACATACATTCCCATGTGAGGTATGTAGAGCAGAGCTTGTTTAAACTGTACCTGTGAATTGTTATATCACTCAGTAGAACACTCATTGGTCAGGTATCAACGAACATACATTCCCATGTGAGGTATGTAGAGCAGAGCTTGTTTAAACTGTACCTGTGAATTGTTATATCACTCAGTAGAACACTCATTGGTCAGGTATCAACGAACATACATTCCCATGTGAGGTATGTAGAGCAGAGCTTGTTTAAACTGTACCTGTGAATTGTTCTCACCACTCAGTAGAACACTCATTGGTCAGGTATCAACGAACATACATTCCCATGTGAGGTATGTAGAGCAGAGCTTGTTTAAACTGTACCTGTGAATTGTTATATCACTCAGTAGAACACTCATTGGTCAGGTATCAACGAACATACATTCCCATGTGAGGTATGTAGAACAGAGATTATGGTTGGTCAAATGAGGAAAGAGTTGGTGAGAACATATCACAGATATATATCTAAGTAAGCTCTGCTTACCATGGCAACACTCCACGCCACGATACCGCGTGTTTCTTTTATGTGTCTACCCAAAGCGTCTGGTTGGTGTCAAGAAAATTACTCGCCTTCACTAAATATACTGACTTGTGATAAATCTTTTAACGAGGCTTACCTGAGGAATGTATGGAGTCTGATAAATGAGATGTGTGTGAAAGCGCCTTGATGTATTGCCGGCAGCACATAAACTTAGATGTTTACCGCGAGTTTACAATAAACTAACTTCGTAAAACTTGTTCAATGTATTTAGAACAAAGCTATATTAACCCCCACCCCCTTTTTACTATTAATTTGTGCAACGTATTTTAGTAATCATTATAATAAGGAAACGGGTATAAATACACTTACTCGTGGGCAAACCGACCTGATGTCAGGTTCACCTAGACTAGGCTACCGGTAAAAGGGAACTCACGGCTCGAATCCCGACTGGGTTTACTAAGTGGGACTATACCTAAATTATTTATTTTCTCCTTTCATGCAAATGTATATATATATATATATTTTTATCTAAATTCAATGGGATGTCGTGAAGTGTTGCCATGGTAAGCAGAGCCTGTTAAGACTAAATGTGATATGTTCTCCCTCTCTCTTTCCTCATTTGACCAATCATTGTTTCTGCTCTACATACCTCACATGGGAATGTATGTTCGTTGATACCTGACCAATGAGTGTTCTACTGAGTGATGAGAACAATTCACAGGTACAGTTTAAACAAGCTCTGCTCTACATACCTCACATGGGAATGTATGTTCGTTGATACCTGACCAATGAGTGTTCTACTGAGTGATGAGAACAATTCACAGGTACAGTTTAAACAAGCTCTGCTCTACATACCTCACATGGGAATGTATGTTCGTTGATACCTGACCAATGAGTGTTCTACTGAGTGATGAGAACAATTCACAGGTACAGTTTAAACAAGCTCTGCTCTACATACCTCACATGAGAATGTATGTTCGTTGATACCTGACCAATGAGTGTTCAACTGAATGATGTGAATAATTAACAGGTACAGTTTAAACAAGCTCTGCTCTACATACCTCACATGGGAATGTATGTTCGTTGATACCTGACCAATGAGTGTTCTACTGAGTGATATAACAATTCACAGGTACAGTTTAAACAAGCTCTGTTCTACATACCTCACATGGGAATGTATGTTCGTTGATACCTGACCAATGAGTGTTCTACTGAGTGATGAGAACAATTCACAGGTACAGTTTAAACAAGCTCTGCTCTACATACCTCACATGGGAATGTATGTTCGTTGATACCTGACCAATGAGTGTTCTACTGAGTGATGAGAACAATTCACAGGTACAGTTTAAACAAGCTCTGCTCTACATACCTCACATGGGAATGTATGTTCGTTGATACCTGACCAATGAGTGTTCTACTGAGTGATGAGAACAATTCACAGGTACAGTTTAAACAAGCTCTGCTCTACATACCTCACATGGGAATGTATGTTCGTTGATATCTGACCAATGAGTGTTCTACTGAGTGATGAGAACAATTCACAAGTACAGTTTAAACACACTCTTACAATCGCACGCTGCTTATGTCCCCGGACATCCAGTGTTTGTATCCTGATTGGCTCAATGCACGTCTTGTTTTTTTCTTGATATACGTGCTACTTATTCAGGACATGAACTTGTAGATGTTGTTAATAAATAAATATGTTACACTATACTTTGCTTACCCTGGAAACATGTCACTGTTTAGATTTATTGACAGGAACATTTTCTGACACATAGTTTTAAGTATTTTCCTCATGAACTTGAAAATAATAGTGTTTTTTTTTCACTTGTTACGTCCAGGCTTTCCTATTATTTTCACTAATGGTGTAGTTAAGAAGAAGGTTCTATAAGTGGAAGTGTACTAGCATGGGGGGAGATTTTGAAACTATTTAGAAAAATAATATCCCAACACATCCGGTCAGGTATTCGAACCCCAGCAAACCAGACATGACTAGACTGACGTATTTACGTGCGGGCTCTTTTATTTTGTTAAGATTAATTTTCATATACAAAATTTTAGATATTTATTTATATCTATTTTAGATAAGATAAACAATACATCTGGAATAGTATTGGTCAATACCTCCATTTTATTTCGAGTGGTCTTATCTGGCAGCGAGATTAATTTATTAAATATATTTTAACGTGGACATACGTCAAGCCATGTACCCCGCAGTTTTCACATTTGATTGGTGTTATCAATACGTTTAAAATAACAACAATTCAATAAAATGTTATCAATGTTAACAGTAAAAATGTAATGTCTCTACTTTTCTGAAAGATTCTCAAAATATCAATTTGTTGGATAATCAAGATAGGACCTTCATATATGTGTATACCACTAAGCTAAGGTATGCATTTCTATAATTTTCATTTAAAAAAATATATTTGGTCATATTAATAACATTTTTCTCCAGTAGATAGGTTTAGTTAAATCTTCTTGTGACATTTGAACAGAGGCATTTTAAATGTTGAGAAATATCCTAGTCTAACTCTGTGAGGGCTGGTACAAATATTAAGCAACTGTTGGTGTTTTCCGACGCAATTGATACAAAAACCAACTGTTATTTTCAAGGCCGTAGCCAGCCAATAATTTCGAGGGGGGGGGGGAAGGGTTGGTGGGCACATACCCCAATTGCTGGAAGCTAGAAAAAATTCTAAATGATAAACATTTCTAGAAGCTATCCGAAGTGATTTTTTTAAGGCAAAATAGCTCCCTAACTGCTGAAGGCTAGGCCAAATTCTAAATACTAAACACCTTTAGAAGCTCTATGAAGTGTTTTTTATAGTAATATAGCCCCCTAACTGCTGAAGGCAAGAAAATATTCTTAATAGTAAACACCTCTAAAAGCTCTCTGAAGTGTTTTTTATGGTAACACAGCCCCCTAATTTGTACTTGTACCTTAATTTTGATATTGTTTCAACCATAAATAAAGCCATATATATTTTGTTGATAAAATTTGGAGGGGATTTGAACCCCCAACTCCCCCCCCGACTACGGCCTTGGTTATTGTTATTAATTTCACGAAGAAACAACACCTGTTTATATTGGAAGTTCAAGACAAACACCCTCATTCCATTTCCCACCTGTATGTTGAAAGTCCTTGAACAACATTTCGTAGAATACACTTTCAAAAATTCAAATTAAATGAAAAGTTTACGCCTTTTTCTTGGTAAAGTAAACACAACGTTTCTATTCCAACTGGTGAAATAAAAACGTATCACTGCGAACGAATTGAAAAAAATAAGAACTGTTTATTTGTCCCCTTGCTAAGGAAGTGACAGTGGATGGGGACCTAAAAATAGCGTTGAAATATAAAACATTTGAGTAGAACAAGTTCGGAGTGTTTTTACTTTGGTAGTTGTGTAACTGTTTTGGAATTGTATACGTCTATGTACTGTACATATATTATTTACTTTAGGAATCCCGATATCATAAAACCTTTTTTGATACGCATCTGTCGCTGTAATTTGGACAAGCAACGAAATTAAATTAAGCTATTTTTCTCGTGGGTACGAAGATCAGAGTTACTAAACTTAAATCGGTGGCTACGTAGTTCAAAGTGTTAGACTCGTGATATACTTAGCTACTGTTGATGAGAAGGTCAAGGCTCTAATCCTGCATGAACACTGAACAGGCGTAGTGGAGGTGTTCCTAGGTATGTTAGTTATAATCTCTTCTACTTCCACTATTTATATGTTAGTTATCACCTCTTCTACTTCCACTATCTATATGTTAGTTATCACCTCTTCTACTTCCACGATATTGGGAGTTTTTTTAACCCCTTCTTGTTCCATATGAAGGATCAGCAAGGTCCAGAGATTGAGAAATAAAGCCATATTTTGCATATTAGGCCTAAATTGGGTCAAATATAAATTCTAAGCTTTATTTAACAAACAATGGAACTCCCTGTTTATTTACTCATGACAACTATTCGTGTGTCCTATGTTGTAAATGTTACCTTTATAAATAAGCTATAACAGTTTTGGATTTGATCAAACAATCTATTTCGTGTTACTTCTTCGGTGGTCACATGGTTTATGGTGTCACTTAAGCAATAAATTGTATTATCG
The DNA here is from genome assembly GCA_033556935.1 of Timema podura. Taxonomy (NCBI): domain Eukaryota; kingdom Metazoa; phylum Arthropoda; class Insecta; order Phasmatodea; family Timematidae; genus Timema; species Timema podura. The sequence goes on along the minus strand of JAVRXN010000004.1, from coordinate 80,907 downwards.
ACGACAGAAATATCGAGGTTTAAATCTCCGTCGGATCTTCTTTGGGGGGCGGGGGGGGTTTACTAAATGTTTTTGTAACCTACTTCCCCTCATTACATATACATGTGCACTTCCTCTAAATTCAACCCTACTCATCCCTAACACATTCGCTTGGTTAGTAGGCTTACATACGCACTTAGCTCAAACGGGTACTAAAACGTGTTATTAAATAGAGATATTACATGTAGTAAGACGTGTTGTTATATAGAGATATTACATGTAGTAAGACTCGTTGTTATATAGAGATATTACATGTAGTAAGACTCGTTGTTATATAGAGATATTACATGTAGTAAGACTCGTTGTTATATAGAGATATTACATGTAGTAAGACTCGTTGTTATATAGAGATATTACATGTAGTAAGACGTGTTGTTATATAGAGATATTACATGTAGTAAGACTCGTTGTTATATAGATATATCACATGTAGTAAGACTCGTTGTTATATAGAGATATTACATGTAGTAAGACTCGTTGTTATATAGAGATATTACATGTAGTAAGACTCGTTGTTATATAGATATATCACATGTAGTAAGACTCGTTGTTATATAGAGATATTACATGTAGTAAGACGTGTTGTTAAATAGAGATATTACATGTAGTAAGACGTGTTGTTAAATAGAGATATTACATGTAGTAAGACGTGTTGTTATATAGAGATATCACATGTAGTAAGACTCGTTGTTATATAGAGATATTACATGTAGTAAGACTCGTTGTTATATAGAGATATTACATGTAGTAAGACGTGTTGTTATATAGAGATATTACATGTAGTAAGACGTGTTGTTAAATAGAGATATTACATGTAGTAAGACTCGTTGTTATATAGATATATCACATGTAGTAAGACTCGTTGTTATATAGAGATATTACATGTAGTAAGACGTGTTGTTATATAGAGATATCACATGTAGTAAGACGTGTTGTTAAATAGAGATATTACATGTAGTAAGACGTGTTGTTATATAGAGATATCACATGTAGTAAGACTCGTTGTTATATAGATATATCACATGTAGTAAGACTCGTTGTTATATAGAGATATTACATGTAGTAAGACGTGTTGTTATATAGAGATATCACATGTAGTAAGACTCGTTGTTATATAGAGATATTACATGTAGTAAGACTCGTTGTTATATAGATATATCACATGTAGTAAGACTCGTTGTTATATAGAGATATTACATGTAGTAAGACGTGTTGTTATATAGAGATATTACATGTAGTAAGACGTGTTGTTAAATAGAGATATTACATGTAGTAAGACTCGTTGTTATATAGATATATCACATGTAGTAAGACTCGTTGTTATATAGAGATATTACATGTAGTAAGACGTGTTGTTATATAGAGATATTACATGTAGTAAGACGTGTTGTTATATAGAGATATTACATGTAGTAAGACTCGTTGTTATATAGATATATCACATGTAGTAAGACTCGTTGTTATATAGAGATATTACATGTAGTAAGACTCGTTGTTATATAGAGATATTACATGTAGTAAGACGTGTTGTTATATAGAGATATTACATGTAGTAAGACGTGTTGTTATATAGAGATATCACATGTAGTAAGACTCGTTGTTATATAGAGATATTACATGTAGTAAGACTCGTTGTTATATAGATATATCACATGTAGTAAGACTCGTTGTTATATAGAGATATTACATGTAGTAAGACGTGTTGTTATATAGAGATATCACATGTAGTAAGACTCGTTGTTATATAGAGATATTACATGTAGTAAGACTCGTTGTTATATAGATATATCACATGTAGTAAGACTCGTTGTTATATAGAGATATTACATGTAGTAAGACGTGTTGTTATATAGAGATATTACATGTAGTAAGACGTGTTGTTAAATAGAGATATTACATGTAGTAAGACTCGTTGTTATATAGATATATCACATGTAGTAAGACTCGTTGTTATATAGAGATATTACATGTAGTAAGACGTGTTGTTAAATAGAGATATTACATGTAGTAAGACGTGTTGTTATATAGAGATATTACATGTAGTAAGACTCGTTGTTATATAGAGATATTACATGTAGTAAGACGTGTTGTTAAATAGAGATATTACATGTAGTAAGACGTGTTGTTATATAGAGATATCACATGTAGTAAGACTCGTTGTTATATAGAGATATTACATGTAGTAAGACTCGTTGTTATATAGAGATATTACATGTAGTAAGACGTGTTGTTATATAGAGATATCACATGTAGTAAGACTCGTTGTTATATAGAGATATTACATGTAGTAAGACTCGTTGTTATATAGATATATCACATGTAGTAAGACTCGTTGTTATATAGAGATATTACATGTAGTAAGACGTGTTGTTATATAGAGATATTACATGTAGTAAGACGTGTTGTTAAATAGAGATATTACATGTAGTAAGACTCGTTGTTATATAGATATATCACATGTAGTAAGACTCGTTGTTATATAGAGATATTACATGTAGTAAGACGTGTTGTTAAATAGAGATATTACATGTAGTAAGACGTGTTGTTAAATAGAGATATTACATGTAGTAAGACGTGTTGTTATATAGAGATATCACATGTTTTAGTTTAGGATTGTTATAGAGATGTGAACATAAACAAGAAGAATGTCACACACGTAATAGAGCTTTGAGTTGACTCTCCCACGACCTAAGAATAAATCAAAATAGGACTTTTTTTAAAAAAAATTACTCTAAATAAAATTTAAATAATATAAATTTCAATACGTGTTCTCAAAATACAATTTAAGTCACACCTAATATTTTTCTTGGTGGGCTGGTAGTGATGATCAGGTAAATGAACCACTGTTTAGGAAACACTGGTCGGTTATATTATATTTCTCAGTGCTACCCCTTGTATTAGTCCTTTAGTAGCTTGTAGTAACCTGGCCGCTAAACTTACTGGTTACTCAAACCACTCACGTATCAAAGTCCTCTGATGGGTTACAGTTTTCCGCACTATCAATATCACAAAATTTCCATCAAATATGTGACAAAATCACACTTGAAAGCACAAACATTTTTTCAAGTTCAATGTAATCTTTCTCACGTATTCAAGCTCATAAAATAAAATGGAAGAAGGTATTTATATACGCGAAACTGTAAGCTTTCAAACGATTTCGAGCATTTTTAAAACCAAATACATATTTGTTATTATGCAATAGTTCATTAGATATACGTTCGCGCTAAACATCAATTTTTGTCTTTAAAATAATCTCTTTATTTCATTGGTAGGTTTCAGCCATTAACATACATTATTATATACAAATTGTCCCGGTTCGACTCCCTGAAAACAATTCACATTTAAACTAGGAAGTGTTACATTTCTTAACTTTTAAAAGACAAAACCTCCCTGTCGACCAACTTTAAAGTCATTTGTAATATTACATGATTTTCATGCTAACACACCAAAACTAGTTTTTTTTTTACATTTTATTGTTGTTGTGTTGGCTATATTGTAAATAACTTCAAGCAGAGAGAATTTATATCAGATAGGAGTAAATACATTTAAAATGCTTTGTACAACTTTTTACTTCTTAAGATAATACATATTTTTTAAATCAGCGTTGGTCAGCTTTAAATTGTTTACTCGTATAATATGAACTCTTGTTTTTATTAAGTATTATTAAAGAAAAAACCCTCCAAATTAGTTAATAACTGTGTAGGTGAGTTGCGGCTTAATCTTTAAATCGTGTTCGAGCTGTGGCCCAGTTTTTTGAGAGACGCGTATGAATTACAGCCCACTCATTTGAGAGAGAGAGAGAGAGTGAGAGGTATGTGTTGGGTCCACCTAATTATCAGTGTGATTTCTATCACGTTGTCTTAAATTACAGATAGAAACTATCATCGTCTCATGTCGACATTCCTCATAATACCCAAACTTCCTCAGTTCTTGTCGTTCACTGGTTTTGGCCAAAATTTGAAGATTTGTTAGGTTAGGTTTGGTTAGGTTAGGTCAACAGCCCGGGCCGCAATTCAACTGTATCTTTAGAGGTAAATAACTCGTGTGGCCGCAACTCACCTGCAGCCGTTAATAAGACTAAAATAATTCAAATATAAAATATTTTTCATAAAATAGTTATTTAGTTTTCTAAATTTTTGCCATGTTTATAAGATATTAGAAGAAGAGATTTATTAGATTTAGTCAACGGAGAATTAAAAGGGTAATTTATAAGTTAGGGAGACCACTTTTTCCAACAAATAAGCTGTAATTAACACATTTTAATATTATAATTTAATCGTTTTTGTAATTTTCTTTAAACTTACCTAAATTTTATAGAATGTGTGTATGTATGCTCATGTTGATTACAATGTGTATGTTAAGTTGCTAAATACAGAATAATTATAATAATTTGCACGTATTGTTTGTTCTTGGTGTAATCGCGCTATCGTAAATGGATAGGCGATGCGAGATTATAGGGGTGGACATAATTAGATAAGTGCTGTGGAACGCAGGGACATGGCCCAGCTGTCGGTACGGTCGAACCGACCGGCTCTGCGGCCAGGATTCTCGACACTACGGCCGGCACAAACCAGCGGAAGCAAAGTTAACCTTCCATCGCTTGCGATTAGACTTAATTTCATATTAACAAGCTCTGGAAAGGAATTAAGAACATGTTGAGGAAATTTAAACTTACCGTAAACGTGAATAGGTTTTATTATTATTATTACTATAAAAGTCACACGTTTTAATTTTCCAGCGGAAGACATATTGCACACATTTTATTACATCTATATATTTATGTTAATTACCCTCAGTTTTTTAAATGTATTCGCTCATATTTATAGGGGAGCCTATATTTTAAACTATTAATAAATTGCAGGTGTCGAGAAAATTGATTAACGGTAAAGTAGGCCTACCCTCAATATTTTTTCGTTTATATTCATCATGCACTAAATAAGGATTGAAATATTCTTAAATATCAAATTTGAAAAATAAATAAATGGTATAACCGCTTAGTTTGTACCTACAGAAGTATACAGATATAACTGATTTTTAGAATTTGGGAAACACAAAAAGTATATTTTCATCAAATAATGTATTATAAGATTTCACTGCTACTTACCACCCATCCTGGCCCATTTTATTTAATTACGTTAATGGAGTAAGATAAGGAATACGCGTATACGCGTGGAGGGAGGGTGAGAATCCAGTCACAGTTCGCCCGCCCTTGATTATAGCCCTAGCCTGTTCGTTAACAGCCAACCATACTTGAGCCTAATATTTAGCTCCCACGCTCACAAATACCTACTATTGTATCGTTACAGATTTTTGTATGTTGTATTATGTAAGAGAAAGCTTATATTTATTTGAACAAATCATCATCATTATCATTAGCATTATTATTATTATTATTATTATTATTATTATTATTATTATTATTATTATTATTATTATTATTATTATTATTATTATTAGCACCACGCCTTACTACCCGTTCGGTTTGTACGCACTTACGCTAATGTGTAATGGTGGGGTGATTGTGAGATGAAATGGAGGACCTACAGTTTAACGTGGGATCCGAACCACGGTGGAGGCCTGGCATTCCACACATTCACAAGTTGTGATTAATACACGTCTTGTCAGAGGTGAAGGAAGGGTTTGGCACTCAGATAAATCTGTGCCGGGACCGAGGATTGAACCCTGGACCCCCAGCACAGAAGTCCGACACCTTACCCCAGGTCACCTAATATTACTATTATTAAAAGGCGCGGTGTTTTGTTAAGGTGGGAAGGAAAACAGATGAGAAAAGGACAGTTTTTTTATGCAGTTTTTATAGCAAAACTTTTTTTGTTCAAAATAAATCAAATATTTCTCCATCAGAAACATAAGATTTCACAGGATGATATCAACAGCTGTTGTTGGATATCTGTCGAGGGTGTCCTGGAATTTAGTGACAGCTTGTTATCTTTATTAAAAAGTTTCTTGTCTAAATACGTCTTACTCATGACAGATATTAAACAACTGTTTTATCATCACATGAATAAAAATAAACTATATATTTATACTAAAGCAATATTTTTTTATTTTGGCAAACTTTTTTTTTTTACTATAACAAGTGTAAAAACGCTGCCCTTAACTTGCATTTCCTGAACCACCACTTTAACCGGAAATTTGCAATATATTACATTTCTCAGAAGAAAAATAATCATCTTAAAAATTATGTTTTTATACAAACGGACCAAATCAATCTCACAAATGTAACAATTGACTACTCGAATATTTTGTAGAAAATATGAAATTGATAAAACTTTCCTACTAGCCTGAATTTTAATTTAAAATGTACACATTGAGCTGTTCTCACCCAAGTATGTAATTTATTTTAAACCTTTATTATTATATATAGTGCTTAATTTTATAACTTTATGCACTAAAATTAATATGTATTAATTATATTATTATATTATATATTAACTATATATATGTATAATTTAACACTTTCTAAGTAATTTTAGTGTATAAAGTTATAGAATTAAACACAATATATATTTTTAAGCATAAAACAATTAATAAAAAGTATTCAAACTTATATTCAGCTTCGAGAATATTTCATATATTTAATTTGAGTTCGTTTCGAACTGAAAAAGTGGATTTCTCACGCCTCCATTTCGAACGCTTGTTCGGTTCAACAACCGAATAAAAATTAATGAAACGTTAAAATACGATATTTATCGATAGAGCATAAACAATTCAATCATGTTTTTTTCCCCATCAAGGTGATATGACCACACAACAATTTTAGGTAAAGTATGATAAACGGTCGAAGGTCCATCATATTGAGTAGTGTAGGAATATGTATGAAGCATATTTTCACCAACTCTGACTCTTTTACCACAATATGGCCCTACTCTGTCTGATACAGCATTTAGAACCACACACAGTCTCTATATTACCAACTTTGGCACCTGCTTTCTCCTTTAGAGTCTACAAATGGAGATTGGCAACTATATATATTTAGGTTAAATATATAGTATTTCCGTTCTAATTTTAGTCCCAAAATAAATATTTCCTTCTTTGAATAATTTTGGATTATTTTCATGTTACATCTTTGGGGTGAGTTTCATTTTTTTTAAATACCGAAAATGGTTGATTTGAAAGTCCGGGAGTGATGGTCAGTTTTAGCTCTGGGAATAATTGTCAGTTGTAGCTCTGGGAATAATTGTCAGATATAGCTCTGGGAGTGATGGTCAGTTGTAGCTCTGGGAATAATTGTCAAATAGAGCTCTGGGAGTAATGGTTAGTTGTAGCTCTGGGAGTGATTGTAGCTGTAGCTGCGGGAGCTATTTCCAGTTGTAACTCTGGGAATTATGGTCAGTTGTAACTCTGGGAATGATTGTAAATTGTAGCTCTGGGAATGATTGTCAATTGTAGCTCTGGGAATGATTGTAAATTGTAGCTCTGGGAGTGATTGTAAATTGTAGCTCTGGGAATGATTGTCAATTGTAGATCCGGGAATGCTTGTCAGTTGTAGCTCAGGGAGTTATTGACAATTGTAGCTCCGGGAATGATTGTCAGTTGTAGCTCCGGGAATGATTCTAGTTGAGCTCCGGGAGTAGTTGTCAATTGTAGCTCCGGGAAATATTATCATTAGTAGCTCCGGGAATGATTGTCAATTGTAGCTCCGGGAATGTTAGTTGAACGGAAACGCTGGTTTATAGAGTGTCTGGTTTGTCTGAAATGTTGTTTGTTGTACGGCCCTAAATTATTGTTGTTTAGTAGTCGGATGGGGTTCGAACCTTGACCTTAAACTCGTCACCAGCAGGCCAGACTAGATGAGCTTGATGCCTTGGTCTGCGTGTCCACCGATGAACATATTTTATACTAGCCCTAGATTTAAAATCCACTTTAAGGAATGTGCAAATGTTCTCAACTCGTGCTTGTAGTGATGAGTGTATTTAGGAACAAATAGCGAGAAGGTCACTTAACAGTCACAAACACACGTGCGCTTGCTCTCACTTGAACATGTCTCAACTTGTAGTGATGAGTGTATTTAGGAACAAATAGCGAGAAGGTCACTTAACAGCCACAAACACACGTGCGCTTGCTCTCACTTGAACATGTCTCAACTTGTTGTAGTGACGAGTGTATTTAGGAACAAATAGCGAGAAGGTCACTTAACAGTCACAAACACACGTGCGCTTGCTCTCACTTGAACATGTCTCAACTTGTAGTGATGAGTGTATTTAGGAACAAATAGCGAGAAGGTCACTTAACAGCCACAAACACACGTGCGCTTGCTCTCACTTGAACATGTCTCAACTTGTTGTAGTGACGAGTGTATTTAGGAACAAATAGCGAGAAGGTCACTTAACAGTCACAAACACACGTGCGCTTGCTCTCACTTGAACATGTCTCAACTTGTAGTGATGAGTGTATTTAGGAACAAATAGCGAGAAGGTCACTTAACAGCCACAAACACACGTGCGCTTGCTCTCACTTGAACATGTCTCAACTTGTTGTAGTGATGAGTGTATTTAGGAACAAATAGCGAGAAGGTCACTTAACAGCCACAAACACACGTGCGCTTGCTCTCACTTGAACATGTCTCAACTTGTTGTAGTGATGAGTGTATTTAGGAACAAATAGCGAGAAGGTCACTTAACAGCCACAAACACACGTGCGCTTGCTCTCACTTGAACATGTCTCAACTTGTAGTGATGAGTGTATTTAGGAACAAATAGCGAGAAGGTCACTTAACAGCCACAAACACACGTGCGCTTGCTCTCACTTGAACATGTCTCAACTTGTTGTAGTGATGAGTGTATTTAGGAACAAATAGCGAGAAGGTCACTTAACAGCCACAAACACACGTGCGCTTGCTCTCACTTGAACATGTCTCAACTTGTTGTAGTGATGAGTGTATTTAGGAACAAATAGCGAGAAGGTCACTTAACAGCCACAAACACACGTGCGCTTGCTCTCACTTGAACATGTCTCAACTTGTTGTAGTGATGAGTGTATTTAGGAACAAATAGCGAGAAGGTCACTTAACAGCCACAAACACACGCGAGCTCTCACTTGAACATGTAGTTGATTCTTTATAAAAAAAAGTAATTAATACAAAACATTTTTAAAAAAGTATTATTAAATTTACTATAAAATGGGACACAAAATATTTAGTTGGGAAAACTTCATCGGTGGTTGTTCGTGCATACCGTCAGTGGTGGTTTGAGGCAAGATACTGCGGCAAGCTCTGTCCGGGCTGGTTCTAGAACCAGTGGGGTCTCTCGTACCCCGGGGTAGGCCCCGCAGGGGACCCCTCTATCCCGCCCCGTCCAGGATGATGGGTTGAAAAGGGAAGGGGAGGGGGTGGAGTGCGCTACGCAAGATTGCACTTGATCGAAGAACTATTTTATTTACTTGTTTATTAAATTATAGTCGAATCTCTGTAGAAAGTACCTTTAAGAATATTAGTTTTGTTCGCCGGATCGGGTTATACGCATATTAGCTAATTATGTTTTAGGGACTAGAAAAGTTTAATTTAGAGGAAGTGTCCAAGCATTTTCATGGAGATAGAGATTGTGTGTGTGTGTGTGTGAGTACAAAACCCCGTGAGTACACCGGACCGGGCTCAAACCTCGATATCTGATTAATCGGCAGTCCAGTCTATCACGAGAGCGACGCCTAAGACCATGTAACCAAAGAAGAGGGTTTTACAAGATTTTAAAAATAAATGCAGAGGTCTTAACATTGACAGCATCTCCCTATATCCATCTACCTTCAAGCTAAAACAATTTGACACCACCTGTCAAAAGTGGCAGCTGAAGATCCTATGGCTTGGCGTATGGATACATCAGAGACGACATATAATACCTTTCTAATGTGCCTGTAAGCTAGGCCTATGTCCATCCTAAATGAAATTAAGTGGAGGAGGAAACATTCCGGTAAAAGAAACTCATAATAACCCAACCAGGATTTGAACCTGGAACTCCAGAGCACATGGACGAGACTGACGGGACCACATAGTGTTTGTTGATAAGATAGTACCTATCTAGTTTCCCACCAACCGGGCCATGGGGGGCCGATATCGTTTATCCGGGCTTTTTAACTGCCAGCTTAAAAGAATATCAACCCACACTAGAACAAGTATTTGCTATATAGCATACATTATCATGACCATACTTTCACTTGTGGGATAGGGGAGGAGAGAGGTACGATTTAGAAGGAAATGTACCAGGATTTATTTGGAGGGAGAGTGGGAAAACACTTCAAACACACACTACCGTGATTCCAATAATTCTAACCTCCCTGTCAACGACAAGACAGACTACAGTAGCATTCAAATAGGAGGTAATTTTTATTGATATTAATTTTATATCCGTATATTCATACGTCAAGTCATGTGCTTTGAAGCTGTCACGTTTGATTGATGTTATCACTATACATAATCTACCAATAATAGTATAATAGAGGAATGTTATAAATTTTGACTGCAAAAAAAAAGTATTTTATAGAAGTTTCCTTTTTTTTACATTGCCTCTTACTACCCATCCGGGTTGTACGTACGTATGTTAATTACGATAATGTTGTCATGATAAGAAAGGTAGAATTTGGGGGAAATGTACCTGAATTTCTGTGGAGAGATGGGAAATATTTTAGGAAAAAACTACCCTAAATACAACCGACCGGGATTCGAACCCCAATCTCCTCATCATTGACCGCCCTTTCTAATACGAACGTGACGCCTTAAGGTCATTCAATAGTAACAATTCCATTGTACAATTTTAAAAAATGTTTAATTATAAGCTCTAATTAGTGATTTCAAATCATTACAATTCACGAAATATCAGGGGTCAAACCTGCTAGTTGATGTTTATTGCGTACCCTTTGTTATGGTAAAAAACCCCCTCTGTGGCGTAGTTAGCTAACGCGCTAGTTTCGTGTTGAGCTAGACTGCCGAAGACAGGGAGATTGAGGTTCGAATCTCGCTCGGGTGAACTGGGGGTGGTTTTTCCTAAAGGTTTTTCCACTCTCCTTACACCCAAATGTGGGTTCACTTCCTCTATATTCAAACCTTACCAATTCCTAACCTATTAGCGTAATTAGTACTTAAGTGTATAACCCGAACGGTTAATAATACGTGATGCAAAATAAATAAATGTTAAGGTAGGTTAATTAATGTATGGGCCTGAGATTTAGTTTGACTAGACATTCATATGAGGAGTAGATAATTAAATATTTATAATATCAATATTAATACTTGGACTATCTTAGCGGGTAGACATGGTTTCCTTCTGCTGGGATCCTAGTATAGATGAGCAGGACATCTTGTCCGCATTTCCACCGATACGGGTTTTGGGAAATAGGAATGTTTAGTTCCTTAAGTGTTCCATCACATCCCGTCGTAAATTAGCCCCCTTTCACCTGGTGGCAGTAACATCGCTGCTATGAGGGTTTTATTTACAATAGTGGTCATCTGCACCAGATGTATAACTACAGTAGTCAACTGCACCAGCTGTATAGCTACAGTGGTTAGCTGCACCAGATGTATAGCTACAATGGTTAGCTGCACCAGATGTATAGCTACAGTAGTCAGCTGCACCAGATGTATAGCTACCGTGGTCAGTTGCAACAGATGTTTAACTAGAGTGGTCAGCTACACCAGATGTTTCATTACAGTAGTCAGCTGCACCAGATGTTTAACTACAGTAGTCAGCTACACCAGATGTTTCATTACAGTAGTCAGCTGCACCAGATGTTTAACTACAGTAGTCATCTCACCAGATGTTTTATTACAGTGTCAGCTGCACTAGATGTTTAACTACAGTAGTCAGTTACACCAGATGTTTCATTACAGTAGTCAGCTGCACTAGATGTTTAACTACAGTAGTCAGCTACACCAGATGTTTAACTACAGTAGTCAGCTGCACCAGATATATAGATACAGTAGTCAGCAGCACCAGATGTATAGCTACAGTGGTCAGCTGCACCAGATGTTTAATACAGTGGTCAGCGGCACCAGATGTTTAACTACAGTGGTCAGCTACACCAGATGTATAACTACAGTAGTCAGCTGCACCAGATATATAGATACAGTAGTCAGCTACACCAGATGTTTAACTACAGTAGTCAGCTGCACCAGATATATAGATACAGTAGTCAGCTGCACCAGATATATAGATACAGTAGTCAGCAGCACCAGATATTTAACTACAGGTATCCGGCTACAACACTTCTTGTGTGCACTGCATCATACCTCCCGTTTGGGCTATCCGCATATTTACACTAATATGATGATGAGGGTAGAATTTAGGGGGAATGTAGCCACATTTAATGGAAACAGAGTGGAAAACAATCAGGCAAAATACCTTATACATCTGATTGCGATTATAACTCCAAGCCCCCCCCTCACCAGACCAGATGATAGTCACTCGTCATTATATTGTATTGTATTGTATTGAAACATTCGTTCCGTAGAATAGTTGTGCGACCTTCAGAACCTCTGAACAAATATATTATGTTCGTTTGGAGGTGATATTTGATACAGCATCCAAGTAAACTTACAATATAATAAGCAAATTTGGTAAAAGTGGAAAATCTTAAGCTTGCCACCCATTGGATCGGATAGGAACGGAGTGCATCGGACATTTTTGACTAACTGCATTTTAATGGAGGCCCGCACATTGGATCGGTTCGGATCGGATCGGAAACGTCAACGTCAACGTCGGATCGGAACGGAACGGAACGAATCAGTTTGCAAGGCAGGAGTATTTTGACGGATTCCGAGGCTGCACGCAAGCATCCTCAGCACTGGACTATTGCATCATCCACACCCGCACTGCTGATGTTCCTTTCTTGTTCCTCAACCATTTTTGCTTATATTTAAAAAATGTTAGGTGACCTGGCGATCTAGGGGTAAGGTGTCAGACTTCTATGTGCTGTGGGTCTGAGGTTCAATCCCCGGTCCCGGCACAGATTTATCTGATTGCCAAACCCTTCCTTCACCTCTGACAAGACGTGTATTAATCACAACTCGTGAATGTGTGAAATGACAGGCCTCCACCGTGGTTCGGATCCCACTTTAAACTGTAGGTCCTCCATTTCATCTCACAATCACCCTACCATTACACATTAGTGTAAGTGCGTATAACCCGAACGGGTAGTAAGACGCGGTGCTAATGATAATAATAATAATAATAATTTAAAAATGTCTTTGGACAAAGAAATAATCAGTTTAGTTCAGCAGTACCCTATAATTTATGACATTGCTAACAAATATGAGGAAAATGCGTACGTGGTTGTAACATTAATTTATAAATCCAGATTTCAATTTCCATTGTAATAGTAATGACAATATAAGGGGATGGCCAGACTGGGCGAGCGACTAAAATATAAAATAGAACACATTGGTTGTAATGAGAGGTGGCCAGACTGGAGCGAGCTCTAGCCGGTACAGTCTAGTTTACAGGCGCTAGGCAATATTATTGTATGTTGGTTCATTGAGTGCTAGGAAAACTTCTCATTTTGACATTTTTATTACTATCGATTGGTTTAGCACACTTTCTACTAACGGCCTAATTTAATTGGTAAGATCATAAACAATACCTATATATATGAATCACCACTAGCGTGGAGAGAGGATGAGAAAACCACAACAATAAATAACTTGTTAAAACCACCCTCAGTTCACTGATCCAAGATTCGAAGCCTCCTCGTCAACAACTATCGAGAGCTATCTGCTAATCACGCGCTCGCCAGTCTGGCCACCCAGTCGCTCAGTCGCTCGCTTGTCAGTCTGGCCGAACCCTAAGACTAAGATCGTAAAATATTTGATAATCGTTAATTTCTTGTGTGTTCGTTTGCTACGTTCTTGGACGTCAAAAATGGCTGCCAACCGGGGGCGCGAGCATATTTATTAGAGGTCAACGAAAATGATTTGATGATGATGATGACATTTTTTATGGTTCCAATTTAACCTCATTTGAATCTAATATAATTTTTGTTGTTGTTTGTAAAAGTTATTTCTGAGATAAGAGATATGTATTGATTGTTCTAGCCTAGAATGCTAAATATAATCAAATTATGTTTGTAAAAGTTATTTAATCAAAATATCTCACTTCCCAAGTTATGTGACTAGTTTTAATAACACATTAGTTCGACTAGGAATAAGGGATCTAATTAATTAAGTAGATTCAAAAATTAAACTGTTATTGTACTTAAGATAATTGTTTACGAATGAGGGGTTACTCGTCTGTAGAAAGAGTGAAAATCATGGACGTAGAGAGCTTGAATTCCTCAACAGAAACAATTTGTCTTCATATAAGTTTATTTTTATTTTAATAACACGCACAGGTCAACGGTAGAATTTATAAAATGGAAACGACAAATTATAATCAATTAGTTATTATTATTATTATATTATTATTATTATTATTATTATTATTATTATTATTATTATTATTATTATTATTATTATTATTATTATTATTTTATTATTATTATTATTATTATTATTATTATTATTAGCACCGCGTCTTAATACCCGTTTGGGTTATACGCACTTATGCTAATGTATAATGGTAGGGGGATTGTGAGATGAAATGGAGGACCTACAGTTTAACGTGGGATCCGAACCACGGTGGAGGCCTGGCATTCCACACATTCACAAGTTGTGATTAATGCACGTCTTGTCAGAGTTGAAGGAAGGGTTTGGCAGTCAGATAAATCTGTGCCGGGACCGTGGATTGAACCTCGGACCCCCACAGCACAGAAGTCCGACACCTTACCTCTAGACCACCAGGTCACCAACAATAATTGGTTGATCAAATTTCTGGGTGATCGAAAATGAGTGCGTACCTGTTGCAATGAGCCAAAATAAAAAACAACCTCTTCGTCCATAACATATCGTTATTATAAACATGTTACTAGGGCACCGAATTTCACAGCTCATTAAAAACTGTAACTGTCCCAACCAACCCCGCTTTCAAAAAATAAAATGGTGGGGGAAGGAAGCATAGGGGGCAAAAGGGACGGACGGGGGGAAGCGGAGAACTAACTGATGCTCCTGTCCAAACATCTTGAATTAGGTTTATTGCCCACCTCGTTAAACACCGAGACTCGAACCCCGCTGTTCACCAACAAAAGATACTCTTCGTTTTTTTATTCTTTCTTCCCTTCTTATTAGTTTTTTTTCTAAGGAAAAAAAAATATGAAAGAAATAAGTTTTGTGTTTTTGTAGCGCAGTAAATTTCATATCTAACTTGACAAATAAACCTTTTGAAATGAAACGTTAAAATATGATTACAACCCCCTCTCCTCCTCCCCCTTCTTTCTCGTGGTCTTCTTTACCTCCTTCATCGTTCTCTTTCTTATTTTAGTTTCCATACATCTTTGTCTGATACAGTCTGTTACAATAAAATACCTGTATAAACAAGTGAGCGAACATTTGTCGGGAACAAACCAGTTAGAGGGCCTCATTGGTGGAGCAGGTAGTCCTGGCTTCTATCCTCTACAGGGCTGGTTTTTTTAATAAGTGATACAGGCTTGTAAAGGAAATTATAAAGGCGAGAGGGGGGAGGAATGGGCGTTTAACAGCATTGATATGGATGTGTTAGGGAGGAAATCAGTGGTAAAATAATATAATATTAGTGTTAGTTAAATAAAACATATCAATTTGGCTTGAGACCTGGTTAGTAAACGTACCACCAGCAGAAACTATTCCATAATATACATCAAAAGGGTGAGATGTGTTTTTAATTTTGTTTTATTCACCCGCGTTCCACTACCTATTCGGGTATACATGTAGGTAGGCTATTAATTACGCTATTGTTTAAGAATGATAGAGGGCAAATGTACAGGAAATATATCGGCATTTGCATGGGGAAGAATGGGAAACTGTTTAAGAAAAACTACCCTCAATACAACTAGCAGGGATTCAAACCCAGACGTTCCCGTCGCCGGCAAACCAGATGATGTGGACCCATGTGCTTACTAGCGCGGTAGTAATGTCAATGCTGCTAATATTAATAATATTATATTCTTTTATGTATGAGATTCAAGATAACCATATTTATGATATAACTTTGTTTACAAAATGCTTTATTCTTTTTGAACATATCTAATTTTACTTTCTCATATAAAGAAAAATATTGTAATCGTGAAAAAATGTTGACCTCGAGAGTATCTGAATATTCTACTTTTCCTCTTAGTTGTGTGTCTGTCTCTGGTGGCACAACCGAAACGGTTCACTGGGAAATTTTCTTCAAACTTGATATTCAACGTTTTTTAAATCTAAATCCTAGCCCTTAAAATAAGGGTTGTTATTTGAAAACTACATTGAAAAATTAAATTTTTAAAAATTAGCTCTAAAATTTTTCTTTAAAATGATACACCATGGTAAGCGATACACGCTTGCATTCCTTTGTGATTGATACACGCTTATCTCCTTGATTGTACACTTATCTCCCTTGTGATTGATACACCTTGTCTCTTGTGATGATACACGTTGACTTCCTTTGTGATTGATACACGCTTGTACTCCATTGTGATTGATACAGTTGTCTCTTGTGATTGATACACTTGTCTCCTTTGATTATAACGCTTATTTCCTTGTGATTGATAAGCTTGTACTCCCTTGTGATGATACACGTTGTCTCCTTGTGATTGATACACGTTATCTCCCTTGTGATTGATACACGCTTATCTCCCTTTGATTTATACACGCTTATCTTCCTTGTGATTGATACACGCTTGTCTCCCTTGTATTGATACACGCTGTCTCCTTGTATTGACACGCTTGTACTCCCTTGTGATGATAACAGCTGTCTCCTTGTAAGTAAGCTATCGAGTCCGATACATGATTTATCTACCCCTTATTATCCAACTAGAGAGGATATTATTCTAACAATGTTACAGTAAACCAATAATTTGCTAATTTAAAATTAGATTCTTATTTCCTCAGGTCCAAATAAATATAGCACACATTTTAATACATAATAGTAGACCACATCGGCGGGAATGCAAACTAAACGCTGACTCATTTAGTATAGTTTTGTGGTAACCCTAACCGGGTCCCAATTCTAGAAGTTTGTACCAAAATGTATTCTCCTAAATGTTTCCTACCCTCCCTCCGCGCAAATTGGGGAAACATTTCCTAATAATTCTACCTTACACTCTTACCTAATAAGTGTAACTTAACGCGTGTAGGTCTTCCCTTGCTATGTATGACGTGGAGCAAAAATAAAGCTTTGACAAAGTAAAACCTTTACTTAAATTTGATAGTAGTTAATAGTAAAGTTTTATTTAGAAAATATAATTAAAGCCCAATAAACGTTAAAAGGCACATTTGACCCCACAGATAATTTAAATTAGGTAGGTAATACAGCTCGAACATGACGTCTTGATAGTCTGTCTCACCACAAAGATAACATCTAACTTAGGTAGGTAATACAGCTCAAACATGACGTTACATTTGGTGTTGCTTTGTGTATTTTACTTGAAAAACATTAGGGAATCCAGATCAATTAAATTATTTATTTTAATTTTATAAAATACAGACAATTTGAAAAACAACTATGGTAAAGTTCAAATAACTCTTTTTAATTTGTTCGTTTTTAAGAGAACAATGGAACCATCCCTGAGTGGTCCGAGCGTGATATTGTACAGTGTAGACTATCTTCCGTTAGATGAAGCAGGCTCTATATTGGTTCTCATTAGACTGTACATTCCAGTAGTCTTGTCTGGCCCTGCAATGTTTTATTCAAGCTACACTGTTGCGATGACACGCGTGAGGCCATTTGCACTTGGGACTTCCCAGTTTATTTAAAATAAGTTGATTCAAGCGTTTAGTTGCAGTGGTTTTTTTTTCTTTTTTGTCCAGTTTACTGCCTACTCTGCCTAT
Source organism: Timema podura (assembly GCA_033556935.1). Taxonomy (NCBI): domain Eukaryota; kingdom Metazoa; phylum Arthropoda; class Insecta; order Phasmatodea; family Timematidae; genus Timema; species Timema podura. The sequence goes on along the minus strand of JAVRXN010000004.1, from coordinate 62,990 downwards.
TGAGTTTTCAGAATAAACACTTTTTAAAGAAGGATTGAAGAAGGATTGTTAAATTTAAATTTAGTTTTTTCCAGCACGAAATTTTAACTGAAGAGCTTCTAGCAAGTTTCTCAATTTATTAATACCATTTAATATGTCCTTATTTTGTGTAGAATGACTTATTTTGGCAGAGCGTTAATTTTTTTTTTTTGTAATTTAATTTATCATTTAATGTACTTTTAAACTTTCCATTTTTAATGATTGAATCATTATCTTTATATTGTAATAACTAGGTTTACCAATTCGACCAATGTAAACTTCATATACCCCCAAAATTAAACTATTCGTTAAACATAAACTATTTTAAATTAATTTTGCTTATAAATTATTGATACTATTTATAATATATATCATATTATATAATTCTATATATAATTAGGGTGACCATACGTGCCGTTTTGAACGGGAGAGTCCCCCCCCCCCCTTTTTTTGCGGGTGCTATTTCCTGGCCGTCTCATCATTTTAGTAAAAGTGCAATTTTTGTCCGTTTTTTTATAAAAACTTTAAAACATACTTAAATATTGGTATCAGTCATAACTTGATTATAATCAAGTTCGCATTAATGGCTACTATTGTAGGTACCATTCAATCGTGTAACCATTGGTCAATATTGACAATTATCCATTGAATAAATAGTGTAACTTTGGAGTTAATTATTCAGAGAAAATAAAAATTACGTGTTGGCAACACTTGCGCGTCCCAGGGTAGCGTTAGTTTTTTCTCTTTTTTTTCTCTATGTTCTATGAATTTTTTGGTTGCATCAAACACATGTCGCATACTTAAGTGTCGAATCAATAAGAGTCATGCTAATAATTGTAAAACAAAATTGTAACATGGGGTGTGTTAAGTTTTATAACAAGGTAATGAAAGACCGAAATTTTCTGCGCAAATTAAGTTCATCCGAAAAATACTCATGGTATGAGCAGGATGAAATGCAGTCCCCATCTACATCCACCTAAAAGTTTCGGTGTCAGTTCTGTGAAGAATGATTTTAAGTTCACTATGTTTATGTTATAATTTTTTTTTGTGTGTATAGCAAAAACAAAAAATTACTTGACTTTTTCCCGTTCACTTTTACTTGACTTTCTACCCCCACTCCCTCCCCCGCCTACCAGTCACGTATTTTCCTCAAGGAATTATAGTAAGCCTATATATAATCATTATATTGTAATGAGTCAACGCTTAAGTTTCAATTTAATTCTATTAGTAAAATTAGTTTAAAGCAGGCTATTATTTTAAACTTTATTTTAAGAATAGTTTGATTTTAAGATCTAGGGTGTTTTTTTTTATAACGAATTAGTAAGCTTGATTATTACAAACATTTATTTTAAAAACAATTACTAAAGACCATGGTCTAAGCTATACGAGTCTGGCTACTCTTTAGTTCCAGTGATCAGACACTGAAGCCAAAAAGCGCTAGTGTCTTAGGATATTTTCACACGCGCAATTCAAATAGTGTAGAGAAGTTTGAACCACAAAGCTTTAATTTTATTTTTTAAGGTTTTATATGGGGACTAGAGGGAATAATTGATAATAACTCAAAAATATCCTTCTTATTAACAAACACATAAAATACAATAATTGTTTGCTAATGATTGTAAAATCGTTTAATGTTGCTTGATAACGCTAAATGTCTGAGAGAGAGTCGGTAAATAATTCACAAAAGGATGTGGGATGGCTGTGAACGAAATATAGTAGTTTATAAATATGTCACCCGGTGTAAATACAATCCAACTTGATGATAGTTTAGGTAAAAGTCGACAATAGGTAGCGCATGCCCATAAGGAGTTAAATGTCAAAATGGCGACCATTCTCGAGGAGTGTACTGTCGAAGAGCAGCGTGCAGTCGTACAGTTCTTGAGGGTGAAAGGACTTCCTGTTTACGGTGAGAAGTATTTGTCACGTAAAACGGTACACAGCTGTATAGATAAATCCACTCATGGACGCTCCAAATTCTCAAATGAAGGACGACCTAGTCATCCTGTACAGAGATTGCGACAGAAGCAACTGTGCGGCGGGCGGAAAAAGATTATTCGAACTGACGGTGGAGTAACAATAGGCAGTGTAGTTTTGAACTTTCGGAAAGTATGTGCACGGTGGGTGCCCATAGAACTGACTCAGGAACCAAAAAATGAGCCAAATGGGTTTGCCCTTGCAAAATCTGTCAGTATGCATATGTAGGAGAAAATATGCTTTACGGGATTGTTACTGAGGATAAATCATAGGTGGATCCCTATCAGCACAAGCTTTAATGGAATGTAAACATCCAAGTTTACCTTCTAGCTCATCAGGGAGTGTTGTTAGCCCATTTACAGAAGCAACCATGCCAATGCCAGACCTCATACAGCCCAATTAACAGAGAGAGAATTAAAGAACTACGTTTGGAACTTCTTGAACATCCACTTTACAGCCCCGACTTAGCCCCTAGCGATTCTAACCTGTTTGGTCCGCAATAACACCTTAGTGGTAAACGTCACTGATCAAGAAGAGGTTGTAGATGAGGTGGTAATGTGGCTGAAACAACAGTTCAGAGACTTCTCTGCTGCGGGTATTGAGGCACTGGTCTAGAGATGAGATAATTGTATCAATATTGGTGGAGATTATGTCGAGAAATAAATGTTTTTAAAGTTCGTATCTCACTTTTTTATTTTAGCACCATTTGTGACCTATTTACTGAATTCCTCTCTTATATTTTCTCTGTATATAGCCTATATTAGCTCTGTACACTGTGAGGGTGGGGGAAGGGTAGGGGAATTGAGGGGACTTATACACATTGTATTATATTTAAATTTTAGTAATACAGGTGACCTGGAGGTCTAGCGGTAAGGTGTCGGACTTCTGTGCTAGGGGTCCGGGGTTCAATCCTCGGTCCCGGCACAGATTTATCTGATTGCCAAACCCTTCCTTCACCTCTGACAAGACGTGTATTGATCACAACTTGTGAATGTGTGGAATGCCAGGCCTCCACCGTGGTTCGGATCCCACGTTAAACTGTAGGTCCTCCATTTCATCTCACAACCACCCTACCATTACACATTAGCTTAAGTGCGTATAGCCCGAACGGGTAGTAAGACGCGGTAATAATAATAATATTAATAATTTAGTGATATAAAATATACCTGAGCAATGGTTTCCAGCCTTTTGCATGGTTTGACCCTAATTTCTGTCCTTGTGGCCATCACGAGATCTTGATCGTCTCCAAGCGTTCAAACCCTAGTTTTTAATTATTTTTTTCCACTGCACCCATGGCTATCAGAATTTAATAACAGTTTTTGGGGGTAGGTAGACTTTAAAGGAAATGTACTCTCATTTTCTTGGAGGGAGAAGTGAAAACCATGTAATAAAAATCACTACCTGTACACCCTGCCAGAATTTGCATCCCAACCTCCCCCTTCACCGACAAACCAAACCAAACCAAACGAGCGTGACGTTAAGACGGCGTGGTCCCTGGTACGTGTTTTAATCACTATAACTTTCTTATATAATTACTATAGTCTGAAAATTGAAAAATGACACATGGACACGGGAATCAAACCTGGGACCTTTGGCTTAGTACGCCAATGCTCTAACCACTGAGCTATCCAGGAATCGTCCCGTGCCCAGGATCATTCTTCACTCATATTTTAAGGCAGAGTCTATGATGGACGTGTGGAAATTGTCGGCTACAAATGTGTGATTTTATTAAGATCATAAGCTATCAAATAAGGCAGCCATCTTCAACTCGGTAGTTGGCTTAATGCTGCCACTTGAACAATTATTATAATTGTAAGGGATTCTTAATTACTATAGAACTGCGATTAAGATATTGCAAAAGAGAAGCCTCCGACCCAGTGGGTATCTAGAATGTTATGGTATCAGCGCCACTCGCCCGGATACGGTCGGCTAAGTCAGATTTGTGTAGACAGAAGGAACACAAGCAGTTTTTTTTAATCATCTCAACCGCTAACATTTCTATTGATTTTGATATTGATTCTTCCTATTTTAAATAATAAATTAATAAAGCGCCTATATCTTCAACAAGCCCTCACGAAACACACCACGACCCCAAATAGGGTCGCGACCTCTTGGTTGTAAACTACTGTACTTATTAGAGTTGAAGGGCATTAAAGCATTTAATCTAGTAAAACAAAATATCACCAAATAACATTCAAACATGATGTTCCTCAGGTTTCGCAAGCTGACTGATAAGACTTGTTTAAGGCCGTCAGCCTTTAATACATTTTGTTCAGCATAATAGTTTAGTAAATATATAAATACTACACAATATGTATAAGCTTCCCCCTCCCACCATATACACACACACACTTTGACTAAAAAAATACACTTATTGCATAACCAAATAAATTTAAATGCTTTTAAAATCATGGTCAGTCAATTATTATAGTTGAGACGTATTTTACTAATAATCTTCTATTTAGATAATCATAGTTATTTTCTCTACCCACCATATTACCTAAAAACCATAAAATGAAAATGTAGTATTTCAAATTTATTTACAATATTTGAATTGCGCGCGTGCTAAAATGTAGATACTAGCGCTTCAATGTCTGCTCACTGGAACTATATCTTGTACCTGCTGTGTTTTGAAAAGTATCGTAAGGGTGATAGAGACTTATAAATTTTCACTATCTACTTATTTGTTTGCCATTTTGTCAAATATATTTTAACAATAGACATGGAACACGAAGCTAATCTGAGGTATTATAAACTGTGCTCGAAGTAGAGAAGTGGAGATTCTCAACTCCTCTGCCCCCGTATGTAGGCAATGTGTCGTGCGGGTCTCATTGGGACAGCTGATTCACCCCTGTACAACCCTCTGGTGCCATTACAACACGAGCCAGGAACAACATCCAATCGTGGGCTCAACGGGGTGTCCCTAGAGCGGGGTTGTCATGTCGACAGGCGCTGGTACACTCGGGGACATATTGCAACAGCGCCGGACACAACACTTTCTGAAACTTTACTAGCAAGGATTAAGAAAATATAATGTATATTTAATATACTAAGTTAAATTAGGAGCTGCCATAAATCGATTATATGTTATTTAAGATTTAATTAAATCAAATGTCTCATGCACCTAGTGTCGTGTCGTGGATTGTTGCCAGTGTAAGCTGATCTTGTTTAGAGTGTACCTGTGATATTTTCTACCCCACTCTGTTCCTATTTGATCAATAACACATAGGCTCTGCTCTACATACCTCACATGGAAATGTATGTTCGTTGATACCTGACCAATGAGTGTTCTACTGAGTGATGAGAACAATTCACATGTACAGTTTAAACAAGCTCTGCTCTACATACCTCACATGGGAATGTATGTTCGTTGATACCTGACCAATGAGTGTTCTACTGAGTGATGAGAACAATTTACAGGTACAGTTTAAACAAGCTCTGCTCTACATACCTTACATGGGAATGTATGTTCGTTGATACCTGACCAATGAGTGTTCTACTGAGTGATGAGAACAATTCACAGGTACAGTTTAAACAAGCTCTGGTCTACATACCTCACATGGGAATGTATGTTCGTTGATACCTGATCAATGAGTGTTCTATTGAGTGATGAGAACAATTCACAGGTACAGTTTAAATAAGCACTGCTTACACTGGCAACACTCCATGACACGGTTGATATTACAAACAGCAGCTGATACTCGCACCGTTGGGCACTTGACCAAAGTCATTATTAGTCTCCTCATTTCTGTTGCAGCCGAGTTAATTTAAGAGTTTATTTTTCCAAAATAGTTCTCCACTTTACACTCAAATGCGTGTATGTGTCCTCTAAATTTTACCTCCCTCCTCCTTTTACAATTAATTTAAATATGGGGATAGTTCAAATGTACTAAAATAGGATAACCAAAATCTAATCCACTAAATAATTATTAGAAATAAAATAAAAATAACAACTCTTAGTGTTTCTTAGTCCATTATTTATCTCCTATAATGATTACTTGAATTTTGGCCCTCATTCGGGTGTAAACACGTGTGTATAAACCTATATTGCTATCTATAGTACTATGTAATTAGCTATAGACCTATATCATAATCTATACTCCTATATTTCCCATCATTCTTTGATAACTGACAGCGCTCATTCACTAGTAAATATTGATACAGCTCATCCGCCCTTATTGATTTTACTAAATGTACTCATTGCTACCAAATATCATACAACCCCCACCAGATATATTGATTAAACACGTGGTGATTACGTCCATCTTTAAAATGACCTGGTCACTAATACTTGGTCTTTTGTTTATTCAATTATTGATGTTAACTTTGTCATACATAATTTCACTCAATTAGTCCAAAGGAAAATCAAACCGCATATTCCTCAAACAACTATTCAAAATTCCTCCAAAGTTTCGAGTTAGTTTTCTTTTTCGCTCAAATATAGAATAAGAAAAAAAAAATGCACGAATTTTTCAAAAAGTTTAAACAAACAGATCATAGTGAATTCTATTGAAGTTTTACACACTTTTAGTAAATTAGTTATAGCAATTTTGACTATAGGTAGAGCCATTTGGATGAACTCAATTGAAAACAGTTTCAAAAGTAAACCCAATGATTTTTGGAAATTTGTTAAAATTAATCGTGTGAATAAAGAATCCCAGACAAACCTAGAAATTAAGTGTAAGGCTATAGCGGATCCTTTATTAATGCAAATGAGTTTGGGACCTACTTTAATTCCGTTTATAATTCAGCCTTACCTGTCCTACCCTGCCCTGTTATTGGAACTATCATGTCCTTATATCCATGGCACATTACACCCTTGGATGTCGTTAATTCTATAAAAAAAATAGTTCTTCTAGATGTGCTGGGACAGATTGAATAACAAGCTTCATTGTTAAAGGTTGTGCCAACATTTTCAGTCCATTGTTAGGCCATATCTTTAACATTAGCCTGTCAAATGAAACTTTTTTCCTTAAACGGAAACAATCTGTTGTCATACTTATTTATAAATAAATGGTTCGATGCATCGCACAGACTTTTTCTCGCTTTTATCTTTAACTATACATTTACTAAAAACTCATAAGATTTGTGAAACTAAATAATAGCTCTAGACACTGTTGTAGAAACAATACACCAAAGATCATACATGAAATAATATACAATATTACTTACTTACTCTATGCCATTAAGAACTAGGAACAATGTTAGAGAAAAAATTGAACAAAGAGAATCATCTTTGTCCACCAAAACGCATAAGAATCAAATTCATTTTCAAGGACCTGAATTAAAAAGTAAATACATTTGCATATAGCTCAGAAATTATTGATTTTATAAAAATATATTTCAAATAAAAGATGTTTATCTTTACTAGTACTACAACTTTACAATTGTAAGTTATTTCATATCTTAAATAGTTGCGGAGAAACGAGCAAAATTTGAAAATTTCTCCTATGTAAAGTGCCCTCAAAGTTATTTTCATGAAAAAAATTAGAACTGCCATCTTATTTGTAATGATAGACAATGTCTAGATATAAAATTTAGTCAAAATCGTTCGAGCGAATTTTGAGAAAATTGATTTTTTCTCCTTTTACCCTTCAGTGGACTACCCTTAAATTTAGGGTTAATATCTAGTTCCAAAAAACCCTCGTGGCAACCCTGTGAAAGCCCCCGATTATTTTTTTAGCCCAATCGGTAAAATAGTTTCGGCTCTATCCCAAGGTACAGACAGATGGACAGACAGACAGAGAAGGCATTGCAACAACAACTCTTTTTTTTTTGTTTCAGGTGATGAAACGTTGACATTTATCAAAATCTCGAGTTCGATTTTTTTTTCTTACGATCACATTACTTTATCTCCGAGGTGTCGAAAGAAAGTAAAAATGGGCAAAGCCAAATGTTTATAATTACATACCTATTTCTCTCTTAAGTATTCGAGAAAATAATACATGAGCATACTTTCCACCACCTAAAGAATAAACTTTCAGAATATCAACATGGCTTTATTAAAAAAATAAGTCTACTGTCACAAATTTAGTTAAATATCTAGGTCATGTTGCCCCTCAAGTCTCTACCTAAGGCCAGATTGATGCTATTTATTTTTATCAATGTAAGGATTTTGATTTATGTCAGCATAATATTATTCTATCGAAACTTTGTAATTTTGGCCTATCTCACTCATTTAAATTGGTTCAACAAGAATTTGCATGAAAGATCATTCACTATTAAAATAGAAACACACAACTCCAACATATTTCCAGCCCATTGTGGTATACCTCAGGGTTCTAATTTAGGTCCTCTTCTCTTTAATGTGTACATCTATATTTTTTATTAGGAAAACTAATCCTATATTATTTATTTATTTTTTACTATTAAATTGATCAATGATAACATATGGGTGACCTGCTGGTATAGGGGTAAGGTGTCAGACTTCTATGCTGAGGGTCTGGGGTTCAATTCTCGGTCCCCGCACAGATTTATCTGATTACCAAACCCTTCCTTCACCTCTGACAAAACGTATATTAATCACAACTTGTGAATGTGTGAAATGCCAGGCCTCCACCGTGGTTCGGATCCCACGTTAAACTGTAGGTCCTCCATTTCATCTAACAATCACCCTACCATCACACATATAAGTGTGGACAACCCGAACGGGTAGTAAGACGCGGTGCTAATAATAATAATAATAATAATAATAATAATAATAATAATAATAATAATAATAATAATAATAATAACATAGTTCGCTCACTTAATATTTATTATCTATGTGTCCTGGACAACAAACTCTACTTCCACTATCATGTTGACCAAATTGTAAAACGTCCAAAGAAAATTTTTGTCTGCATGTTTTGATAAATTATTAACTAAGTGGATTTATCATTACTATGACAGAATTCAAAACCTCTTGGGGCTCCAAACTCTCTTCTCGCGTGGACTTTATTGTGATGCCCCTTTTGTTTTAATATTTTAAATAGCAATATTTCTTGTAAATTAACCCTGGACCATGTCCCTTCTCGGGCCTCACAAGCCAAAATTATTTTTCTCTCAACAAATCTTACAAGTGTCCATAGCGCTAATACCAGATTTGTCTAGTTCGACTTTGAATCATAAAAGAAAAAACAAACTCAGGGATATATTTAAGGAGCCCTCCACCCCCCTATTAATAATTTATCCTGTAGAGGTTCTGCCTCGAATATTCAAATTTACATTATTCTGTTTTATTGGTTTGCTTATTGTTACTGCTTTTTTAATACTTCTGCTTTTACTACTCTCAAGTTATTTATTTATTATTTTTATTATGTCCCTTTTTGTGACTATTCATCAGCATATATCATTATTTAGCTATGATTTTTTTTATCTTATTTCCTCACGTGCTTGTGAGGTACTTGTGTAGGCCTACTTACCAATGCTGGTCTGTCACAGGTCTCACGACTTTTGGCCAACACTAGAGTAAAGGAAATTGAAATATCACCAGCTATATTATGGCCCTATATAATTAGCTTTGGCCATACAGCTTTGGCTGACTACATAATATTGTTGCAACCAAGGTCTCAGAGAAGGTTTTTTGTTGATCTAGTGGGGCTATTACCCGTGGGTGCTTGGGGCACGCAATACGGGTTCGGAACAGTGGATTAGTTTAGGAAATTTGTAAAATCACACGTGATTTAAAAGGCCACAGCTTGAGCCATCATCGGGAAAATTATCAAGTTCTACATTAATGAAATGGGCGAACCTGAATTAATTGTGTTTGGCCATGGTGCCCAGTTTACTAATAAATATTGGGTCAAATCGATGTGAAGCGATGGTATAAGTTGTAAATATACTTCAGTGTACCATCCTAGCTCAAATATAATGGAGCGCATGGTTCCAGAACTAGGAAGAATGCTTCGGCTTCACTGTCCCAAAAAACACCAGCCTATATCCTCGAGATTGAGAGATGTCTTAACATCCATCATTCTCATCCATGGGGTATGTATGATCCATAACAATTCGTGTTTAACACCAGGTCAAGTAAAATTTCCCCCTTCATCTCTGATGGAAGAAACAGGGGAATAAAGATTGAAAAAGGTGAGGGAAAACACCAAGACCACAACAGAAAAAATAATAAGAAGAGACGCTATACAAAATCCAAACCCCCACAAAGTACCAAGTTAAGCAACTGGTAAGAAGGTAAAGAAAAAAGACGGAGAGGCTTCAGAAGGGAATTTTATTAGAACAGTTAAGTTACTAGCAGAGTTTAATCCTATTTTAAGCAAGCTGTTGTACACTGAAGAACGCCAAATTAAATACTTAAGCCCTGCTGTACAGACTGATCTTATCGGCATTCTGGAAAATAATCCAAGGAAAATTCTGTTCTAAGTTGTGAGGAAATCTAATTTTTTTTCTATAATCATGGACTCAACATTAAACATAACAAAAATCGAAAAAGTAAGTATAATACTTTGTTACTTTGCTGTTGATTATGAAGAAGCAAAGTTGTAAATAAAGGAGAGTTTCGTGGGATTTTATGCAGTGGGAAAAGCAGGGAGCTGAAAATTACGAATCTCTAATTCGTGACCGTTTGCTTGAGAACAGCATCGATATTCAGCTATGTAGAAGTCAAGGATAAGATGGGGCTGCAGTATGAGTGGAATGTGTAGTGGTGGTAAGAAGAGAATCAGTGACAGGTTTCAAACGCTCCACATGTTCAATGCTGCGCACATAATCTCAACTTGTTGTTTCCGATGCGGCTAAAAGTTCCAAGGCAGTCGCAATTTTTTTTTTTTCGATACCATACAGGAAGTTTTCACGTTTTTCAGCAGTAACGCCCCAAGATGGTCAGTTTTGGCAACGGGAAGTGAAATGAATTCGCGAGTCTGGAAAAAAAAACTCTTAAGAAACAATGTGCAACAAAATGGTAGTCAAAACAAATAGCTATTCGCTTGCATGAAAGAGCGCCATTTAGATGTCCTGAGATCACCAACAGCTATAACCCTAACAATGCGCCAAACCAGTAGAGCAGAGAGAAGCTAAAGCCTTAAAGAAGAAGTTAGAATCGTACGAATTTGTCCTTATTTTGGTCACATGGGAAAAATATTTGAGGTATTCACACGCAACCTCAAAGTCTCTCCAGGGTCCAACATAGACCTTCAGCAAGCGGAGAAGAAACTGAAGACTTCCTTCCATCTGATGCAGGAAACAAGGTAGAAGTATGATGAGATCGTTACAGGAACGAAGTTATCATGCAGGAAATGGGGTATTCCAGAGAAGTTTCAGGTAAGAAAAGAATAATTATATATATATATTATCTTATATATATAAATATATATATATTATGATGAACTGGCCTCCAACAGCAGACTGGGTGTGTCTGAAGATAGGTTTCATGGGACTATCTTCCTTACCGTTACTGACTGCAATTATATCACTGCTAAACTACCGTTTTCAAGGCATGAATAAAGTTGCCGAGAGTTTTTCGTTCCTTTGTCCTTCGACGCTCCTTCATGTGCCAGAAAATGAACTTCAAAAGTGTGCCAGCGACTTTGCAGTGAAATACTCAAGCGACGTAAGTTCTGATCTCATATTCCAAATGCTTACATTCAAACACTATACAAAGGAAGATATCACAAATCTAGAGAACATTCGCGACGTCGCTACTTTCATTCTGGAAAGCGGTCATTGCACTTCTTTTCCAGATTTATTTACTGCTTGGTTGATCCTTCCTCACTTTACTCGTGACTGTGGACCTCTGCAGAACGCGAATTTTCTATACTTATATTAATAAAAAATTATCTGTGGAATAGTACTTCTCAGCAAAGATTAACAAACCTATCCGTTTTGAACATTGAGCGCAGGCAAACGGAATGGCTAACGTTGAACATTGTGAATAGTTTGCTGATGCCAAAGCACGTAAGGCAAAGTTTTAGTTTTTTCAAATAATTATTTTGTGCTGAATTTACTATCGTTAGCTATTTCTTGAATTTTATTGGTTTTTTTCTCTTATTTTAGTTATAACGATATACATTTCATATTTTGATCACCTACAGTAGCTATATTGTACTAAATGTACATCAATTAGTTGGTTTGATGTAAAATGCATAATTTTTTTTCAATAAACGTTGGTCACACAATGTGTAGTTTCCGAGTTTTAGTCTGCTTTCTTAATCCAAACAGGGACTTCAAAAACACTATAAGAACCATTTTGTATTGAAGTGTATAATTGTAATACAATATTCATAGCACAAATAAATACTATGGCTGAGGTAATGGTATGTGGGCCCCAAAATCATTACTTGCACCTGGGCCCCCAACGTTTTAGCTATGTCACTGGGTGGGACCGACCATCTAACATTAAAATATAAGGTTTGAACTAAATCCGTCAAACAGTTTCGGCTGTAGCTCAGGTACAATCATACTGAGCTGTAAGATTTACTTTTGAGAGTCAAAACGTCAAGCTCCATCATAATTTCAAGTTCAAACCTTTTTTTATTATATTTACATTAGAAAATAGAGCTCTAAGTTATTCCAAATGTTTTTGGGCTGGTGTGTATAGCTGTTTTATTTTTTAACTTGAGTTTCTCCTTTTACTATAAAAGTTGTTTTATCTCTTTTCCGTACTGTTCGTTTCTCTTGGTGTTTGGAAGTTTCCCTCCCGCCTTTCTCCTTCATGTTCTCGTATTTTTTTGTGTCTCTATGACATGAAGCGATTTGTTGGTTACGTTATCATTACCAGGACAAAGCCACGTCGAAGCATCATCAGCAACAGCAGACTACGTTGAAGAATAGCTCTAATCATTTTTATTATGTGAAGCTTTAATTAATATGTATAATGGGAGAGAGAGAGAGAGAAAGATAGTGGTTCTGACAACATTAACTTCTTAGGTTGGTTAGACTGCGTCTGTATACTGAGTTAAGGTTGGTAATGTGGTTTAGTTACGGGACCGTCAAATGAGCTATAAAAATTTCCATCGTTGGTTTTTAATTTAATTAAACAGGGGAAAAGAAAGAAAGAAAAGTATAATTAAGAACAACATTTCCTGCTTATATATAAAAAAAAAGGGTTGGTTTGAAGATAAAATTTACCTCTTAGGGGATGAACTTGAAAACTAGGGTGCTCAATTTATTTTGTAAGTTTTCTAACACTACAGTGAGTCGGTAGAGAGGCCGCCTACTGAGTTGTAAGTACTTGGCTCGATTCATGTAAAGTGCAACAAAAAAAAAGTGTCACTTTATTCACCGCGTCTTACTACCCATCGAAGCTATCAGTATTGTGCTCTTTGACAAGAACAAAGAGAGAGATAGAATTCACTTCCAGATTCCATTCTAACAATACGTCTCTCCACCAATAGCAAGAGAGCCTGGATACTTTCTCTAACAATTGGGTCACTTCACTTGTGACTGGGGGAGTGTTTTAACAAAGTTTATTGGTTTTTTATACCAGGGTAGTAAGCTACTACCAATAGGACATATCACATTGTTTCTGTGACAGAACTATTTTTTTACTGGTATTTAAAAACAAAGAAAATGATGGTGATCTTGTAACCTTTATGTTGAATTACAATTGAAACCTCAAGATAACCAGATCACTTAAGTTAGCTCACCCACCCCCTCAAAATTAAAATTTAAGTATACCACCATTTTGCACCTACTTTGCACCGTTTTGCACCCAAGTATTACATTTTGCACCTTAATATGTAGCAAGGTAAAACAAAATTAAAGGCAAAAGGTGGGGTCAAATTAAGCTTAACCTACCCAACTCAAGAATTGTTTTTTTAATGCCCAAATAAAATTCCTGTATTGCACTTCTTGCACCTTGATGGATTAGCGAGAAAAAAATATTTAAATATAAAACTATAAAGGTGTGGACCCCTCCAGCCCCAACCCCTCAAAATAAAAATATAAAATATGCCATAATTATGTACCTATTTGGCACCGTTTTGCATCCAGTACTAAGTTTTACAACCCAACTCCAGATAAGGTACGACTGTTTTTGTTTGAGAAGGGAGAAGGGTATGTTAAGCTAAAATGTTTTATTGAATGCTAATTTAAAAGTTTTATTTGCACTGCTTTGCACTTTAAACAAATATCAAAATTAATAAATGGGCCAGGTTTAGCGCATGCCTTGTTTCCCCAAACGAAAAATGTGATTTTCTCTCTGCTAGTATTAATATATTGTTTGTACTCAAATATGAAATTTTGAACATTATTTGTTGAGCCAGAAAAAAATAATTAATTAGAACACAAAGTTATAGTGTCTTAATATATTCACGGACTTCCAGAGTTAATAAATGTCTACAGTTTCAAACTATTTCTCACGCAATATTTTACACCTTAATAAATAATTCACTTTAAAGTAGAAATAACTATATTGTTTTTATGTCCTTTTTATAAACCGTCTTACACACTAGTTTTTTTTTTTTACTTATCTTGTTGCTTTCGAGTGCAATAGGAATCACATGTCTTGAAAAAATATTAGCAGTCTAAAAAACTAGGAAAATAATATATATTTTTTATTAAATTTCAAGCAACTGAAGGAATTATACATAGTTTTCAAATAAGCTACAATAAGTGAGAAATAACTATATTTGCTTCTAAGAAATCAACGCTTTTCTTAGCCACGCTCACACTAACTTATAAAATTATTTTTTTCTGGCTAAATTTTCGAAGTTTAAAGTATCTTAAGGTGACCTGGTGGTCTAGGGGTAAGGTGTCAGACTTCTGTGCTAGGGGTCGGGGTTCAATCCTCGATCCTGATACAGATTTATCTGATTACCAAACCCTTCCTTCACCTCTGACAAGACGTGTATTAATCACTACTTGTGAATGTGTGGAATGCCAGGCCTCCACCGTGGTTCGGATCCACGTTAAACTGTAGGTCCTCCATTTCATCTCACAATCACCCTACCATTGCACATTAGCGTAAGTGCGTATAACCCGAACGGTAGTAAGACGCGGTGCATAATAATAATAATAATAATAATAATAATAATAATAATAATAAAGTATCTTTGGGTAATAATTAACAACCTTCTCGTTCCATAAAATAATATTTCTCTTGTAAGATAGATACACGTGTAGGTTAACATTGAAAGGCCTTGTTCACTTCTTGTAGAATTACTTCTATTTTCTATCTAAACTCGTATTGGAGAGTGAAACGCTATAAAAAGATTCAAAAAAATACATTTAAATGTACACATTACTTCATTGATAGTATATGTATACCCAAGCCACTATCAGCTTTCTTTGTACTTTTCAATAGATGAAACTAGCAATACCGCATGGCGTTGCCCGTGACCAACTGTGGTATAAGAATCAATAAGCCCCCCTCCTCCCCCCCCCCATGGTGCCCGTATCTCTGAAACGTAATTCTAAACCAGATAAAAAATATTTTCTTCAAAAATTTATTAAAAATAGCCTAGTTAAAAAGTTAGTTAAAAATTTAAAAATCCGGCTTTGAGAAGCATTCGGACCCCCTTCCGTCCACCTATGTTAAAAATTTCAGATCTCTGCGTGCCGTATATTTGGTTGGTCATCGCACACAAACAAACAAACAAATAAACAAAAAACACACAAACACTTTCTTTTATTATGATATATATGTTCTTGTACAAAACTGTTAATGGAAAACAACATACTTGAGTGAAAAACAGTACATTTAAGTTGGCCAAGGAAAAAAAAACACACATTTATTTGTTGCAGGGAAGACAACGATAAACTCCCCCCCTCCCCCCCCTCTTTTCACCTGTTCCTTTTTCTCGTTTTTTTTCCTTGAAAAATTATTAAGTTGCAAAACAAAGATTATAAATTAAATTTTTTAAAAAAATGAGAGAATTCTACACTCAATTTGACCCCTCCCACCAAATAAAAATAGTCATACCATCTTTGGGGCTGGCATTGTAACAAATAATATTACTGAACTTAATTTAATTTTTTCTCAATTTTTTTTTTTTAGCTAATCCATTGAGGTGCAAAATGACATACTTGGGTGCAAAATTGTGAAAAACGAGACATTTAGATTGGCATAAAAAATGACAAATTATCAAATGTGTGCGGGGGAGGGGGTGTCCGGACTACCCTTAATTTGGCACCCCAACTTTTTTTAGACTAAGTATTTATTATTTTCTTGCAAAACTATTTAGGTGCAAAAATATATAATATTGGCAATGAAAAAAAGTTTTTTGGGAGGAGGCTACACGTAATTTGCCCCCCCCCCCCCCCCAACAAACAAATACAGTCATACCGTATCCGGGTTTGGGGTGCAAAACGGTGTAATATAGATACAACACTATAGAATAATTACATTTTTAATTTTTGAGGGTGGGGTAACTGAACGGGGAAGGGGGGTCCAACAACTTAATTTTTCTAATATATACTTTTTTCTCGTTGATCCATTAAGGCACAAAACAACATACTTGGGTGCAGAACGATACAAAATAGGACATTTATTTTATCATAAGAAACGCTATCAATTAGGCGGTTTGCACTTAACTTGGCAATATGTCGAATCATCGCAGCCATTATCATGTATTATCGCTTCCCTTCCAACACCACACTATCAGAAAGACCATTTCCTCGTCTTTAATTTCAGGGAAACCATATTGTTTGTTAAAAAACAACAACACACAAGTTTGCACTGAAAAGAGAAGTTGGGGTTAAGAGGGAGGGGGGTGGTACTGGTACAGGGTTGAAGGAAAAGAGGAAAGGAGGGGGAGGGAGGGTTATGATAAATGTTGGAGGTGTGAAGAGCTCGGCTTGGTTCTCATAATCACTACACGCCTTATAGAAAGGAGGGAAGGGGATGAAGGTCTGGGAGGGAAGGGGGGAGGTTTAATAACACCTGTTCGCTTCACACACTTCATCAGCTAGCAAATACTTCACACGAGAAAACATCCAACATCCATTGGTGGTGGGGAGGAATGGGGGGGGGGGGGGATAATCAATTGGACGGATTCAACCATTTTCGGGAACAAGGCTCTCATTTTGTAATTTCGCTAAGAAACTAACCGTCTACAGTGGATCTTGAGAGTTTAAATGCCCCTTTTATAACTTTTTTTTAAAAACATATAGTTATGGGCAAGAGTTATGTAAGGTAGGACAATAGAAGAGTTGGGTTTAAGGTAATTCAACAGTACAAATTGTATTGTACTATTTGAATAAGTGTAATGAGCTACAGTAGCCCCATGGCTTCTTTGGTGCTGACTGACAGTTCACAGCTGACAGATGACAGTCAACATTTAGGTATATACCTAAATAAATATAAATAAATAAATAAAAAGGAGGTTTCAATATCGTTAATTTCCACCTTTCAGTATCAATTTTATTAGACAAATGTAGACCTGTATTACGAAATCTATAAAGGAATTCCAAAAATAAATGTTAATGTAATTTACTATAACCTTCAATTACACATAAGATTATTTTTGGGGGTTAAGGGAGGATTTCTTTTATTGGAAAGGGGGCCCACCTTGAAAGCTTTGCCACGAGCCAATTAAGCTACCTATTTGCGCCTCTGGTCAGGACTCTGGAATTTACTAAATATTCATAGCTAAAGGCCAACTCTCTATAATTATCTTGCATCTGTGATTATTAGAATGTCGCTTAAGTTTTATCTTTGACTCTTTAATATTTAATTCATTAGTGTCTCATAGCTTGTTATTAACTCATCTTTTTTTTTTGCCTAATAGAGGGGGACAGGTTAGAATAGATAAAAAGATGGATAGATAGATTAATATATAGGTAGATTGTTATGGTAACTTTCCTATCAACAAAGTTCCTTCCGCTCTAAATCGAAACGTAGGTAGGTTTTTGTTGTGATTGCGATCAGAACGTCTCACGATGTTGAATAACAAACTAAATGTGTGTGTGTGCGTGCAGCATCCCTGGCCCTGTGTATCCAGGGACGGAGAGGGTTGTAGGGGAGATAACAAAGATAATCTCGTCCAATGAGCAGGCAAGGTGGACCCCTGCTGGAAGCCATTACTGCCTCCTGACAGTTACAAACACTGAAGCTTCCTTGTCACTCCGCCAGAGTGTTCTAGTGCAGAGCGGACTACCCAGTATCCACATTTGGAAGACGAGTCAAAACCTACTGCCGCCGATTGAGTTGAATTATCAGAATTGTATCTACAGTTCAATTTTGATAGAAAGACCTTTGACAAAATGCAAACAGCATTGATTACATTTTAATAAGCTATTGTTGTTAGGCCTATTTTATAGGTATAAAGTAGGCCTAATGTCTATAAAATGTGACAGCAGAAGATCACATGACTTGACGTATGAATATATGAAAGTAGCTTTAGTAACCTTTATTACTGTCGGATAAAACCCATCTTATGACGATTACCAGAACTATTATCCAAATCAGTAATAATATCAAATTATTTAATAATTATAATTATTAATATTTCTAATTGCATTATTATTTTTTACCAGCGAGATTTGGTTCAACTATATGCTCATCATTAATACTCAGTAGGCCCTATTTCTTTATGCATAGGCCTGCTTACAATTTATTATTTCCAAGGCCGTACCCATTTTATTTTGAGGTAAGAGGGAGTATTGATGCCGGGATCACGATCAACTTAACGTAACGTTCACTTAAAGTTAACTTAACGTATGTGTGATCACGATTCACGTAACTTAACGTAACAACTCGAGACAAACATCTTCATTCTCGAGTATGATCTGTGATTTGTACTATTTGTAAAGTGATGATCTGTGAATGTTTACAGTTTTCTATCGATATAATAAATATATATTACAAAACATTTTTGATAAATTTAGTTTCCTATTATAATTTAATTATTTTGTTTCAATGTCTGATCACTAGAACTTGCGCTAAAGAGTAAACGTTGGTCATAAAACCAACAAATGAATAACTAAATAGCCCTGTTGACGTCACTCGCATAATGATTGGCTGGCTAGATCACGTGATACCCTTCAAGTAACGTTCACTCAAAGTAAAAGACCTCCCAGGACATCTCTTACGTTAAGTTAGCTGCAAGTCAACGTTAAGTTAACTGCATCGTGATCGCCTCCATTTAAACACACTAGGAGGTCCTTTACGTTAAGTTGCGTTAAGTTAACTTTAAGTTAACGTTAAGTTGATCGTGATCCCGGCATGAGGGGGGCAAATGTCATTGAATCTTTTTTAAACCTTGAATTTCTATTAAGACGATTAGAAATGTTTTAAAACATAATTAAAGTTGTGTATGATTTAAAAGATTAGAATAAGTTACTAAACTGGGTATTGAAAAGCATATATTTTTAATAAAAATGTTGGGAGGGTTTGAACTGACAAATTATCCCCCTTGTTACGGTCTTGTCGAGTATTGCTCACCCTGGAAACAAGCCCCGAATATATCATATCACTCACATCGGGGATGCGCTGACTAAGGTGTTATTTTCTTCTAATACTGATTGTCAGTGACGAGGAGGTTAGGGTTCCAATACCAGCTCGGTGTACTCAAGATGGATTTTTATTCTTAAATATTTTACCACCCTCACTTCAATCAAATGCGGGTATATTTCCTCTAAGTTCTACCTTCCTCATCTCTACCTTATTGGTGTGAATATAAGGATGATCAATACGGGCTGTAGAACGTAGTGCACATACAAAACGCAAAGTAATTTAGAATCATTCTCAAAAATGTTTCGACTTCCCGAGCTTTTATTTGGTTGACTAACTTGTCTTATCTTGAATTAGTTTGTAAGTTGTGTTTTGATGACGACCACCAGCGAGCGTTAGAGCATCTTTTCAATCGAACCAGACCCTCTTGCTGAAACTCCCCCTTCTGTTCCGGCAGTCGCTTGATCACTTCCGGTCTGTAAGTGTGACAGTGGTTCGGGGCTATTATTCACACCCTGGCCTGATAGCTTGAGTCATGGCCTCTTCCTCTTGTCAGGCAGTAGTACGTCTGAATACTGAGCTTTGGAATAGCTTGAGTCATGGACTATTCTTGTCTTGTCAGGCAGTAGTACGTCTGAATGCTGAGCTTTGGAATAACTTGAGTCATGGCCTATTCCTGTCTTGTCAGGCAGTAGTACGTCTGAATACTGAGCTTTGGAATAGCTTGAGTCATGGGCTATTCCTGTCTTCTCAGGCAGTAGTACGTCTGAATACTGAGCTTTGGAATAACTTGAGTCATGGCCTCTTCCTCTTGTCAGGCAGTAGTACGTCTGAATACTGAGCTTTGGAGTAGCTTGAGTCATGGGCTATTCCTGTCTTCTCAGGCAGTAGTACGTCTGAATACTGAGCTTTGGAATAACTTGAGTCATGGCCTATTCCTGTCTTGTCAGGCAGTAGTACGTCTGAATACTGAGCTTTGGAATAGCTTGAGTCATGGGCTATTCCTGTCTTCTCAGGCAGTAGTACGTCTGAATACTGAGCTTTGGAATAACTTGAGTCATGGCCTCTTCCTCTTGTCAGGCAGTAGTACGTCTGAATACTGAGCTTTGGAATAACTTGAGTCATGGCCTCTTCCTCTTGTCAGGCAGTAGTACGTCTGAATACTGAGCTTTGGAATAGCTTGAGTCATGGACTATTCTTGTCTTGTCAGGCAGTAGTACGTCTGAATACTGAGCTTTGGAATAACTTGAGTCATGGACTATTCTTGTCTTGTCAGGCAGTAGTACGTCTGAATACTGAGCTTAGGAATAACTTGAGTCATGGCCTATTCCTGTCTTGTCAGGCAGTAGTACGTCTGAATACTGAGCTTTGGAATAACTTGAGTCATGGACTATTCTTGTCTTGTCAGGCAGTAGTACGTCTGAATGCTGAGCTTTGCGTCCGGACTCGAGTTCTAGCACAGTAGAAACAAATGCATCTAGTAAAACTGAAGTTTACCTTTTCACAGTGACGGAATGACTTCGAAGGACTCGGTGCTGTGTCTATTTTAAAGTTTTCGGTTGGTCTTATGGCACGTCTGGATTATCTGCAAGTCCTAGAGTTAAGCTAGTTTTTGAAACGTGTGTTGCTATAATCAATTTGTTCAGAATGTGCAAGTTAGATACTAACGATAAGATAGCCTCTATCAAGATTGAGATTCGCAACTTTCGTGACATTGGGCTCACTGCGAGATCTTTTGGCTACTCAGCAGAACACTCATTAGTCAGGTATCAACGAACATATATTCCCATGTACGGTATGTAGAGCAGAGCCCATGTGTGAATGGTTAAATGGGGACATAGTGGGGTAGAACATATCACACGTACAGATTTAAAAAGCTGTGCTTACCTTGGAAACAATTCAAAACACGCCACTGCTATTATTATTATTATTATTATTATTATTATTATTATTATTATTACCGCGTCTTACTACCCGTTCGGTTTATACGCACTCACGCTAATGTGCAATGGTAGGGTGATTGTGAGATGAAATGAAGGACCTACAGGTTAACGTGGAATCCGAACCACGGTGGAGGCCTGGCATTCCTCACATTCACAAGTTGTGATTAATACACGTCTTTTCAGAGGTGAAGGAAGGGTTTGACAATCAGATAAATCTGTGCTGGAACCGAGGATTGAACCCCGCACCCCCAACACAGAAGTCTGAAACCTTACCCCCACTTCTAATAATAGTTAGCTATCCTATAGTTCGGCTGATCTGAGGATATAGACGTATTAAGCTAATGTATTTTACCATAGTATTCTCTCTGCCAATAGGCCTGTAGCAAATAGGTCTTCTGGCATGAAAAATTAATCTACAAATGGGACCTATAAAAGAAGGATACCCCTATTTGTGTAGCTAATTTAACGTTATTTTATTACTTAATAGCATCAGACACGGTTAGGTCGTTTCGGATTTGTGTTTGGGCCTAACCGATCCCCTACAACCAACCTTGCTTCGCAGTGACACCCACAGATGTCAATATTCCCCGACATAGTTTGTTATTTAAAATAAAATAAGAAATGTCTCTTGTATGTCAGGACTAATAAAAAGAGCCCATGGATGGGAGTTGTAACTTTTTAAGGTTTATTTGATTATTAATTTGTAGTCATATTAAATGTGAAAATGAAGCTCATCTGTTGCAAAAAGTATTTTAAGGGTGCTACCTACTTATTTATTTATTATTATTATTATTATTATTATTTACTAGCACTGCGTCTTACTACCCGTTTGGGTTATACGCACTTACGCTAATGTGTAATGGTAGGGTGATTGTGAGATGAAATGGAGGACCTACAGTTTAACGTGAGATCCGAACCACGGTGGAGGCCTGGCATTCCTCACATTCACAAGTTGTGATTAATACACGTCTTCGGTCTAGGGGCAAGGTTTTGGACTTCTGTGCTGGGGGTCCGGGGTTCGATCCTCGGTCCCGGCACAGATTTATCTGATTGCCAAACCCTTCCTTCACCTCTGACAAGACGTGTATTAATCACAACTTGTGAATGTGAGGAATGCCAGGTCTCCACCGTGGTTCGGATCCCACGTTAAACTGTAGGTCCTCCATTTCATCTCACAATCACCCTACCATTACACATTAGCGTAAGTGTGTATAACCTGAACAGGTAGTAAGACGCGGTGCTAATAATAATAATAATAATAATAATAATAATAATAATAATAATAATAATAATAATAATAATAATAATAATAAGTCTTGTCAAAGGTGAAGGAAAGGTTTGGCAATCAGATAGATCCGTGCTGGGACCGAGGATTGAACCCCGGGCCCCCAGTACAGAAGTCCGACACCTTGCCCCTAAGACCACCGGGTCACCTGGCCACTTGCTTAAAGAAATGAATATCTTCACACTGTGGCATGCCTCAACTGTATTGTGTAGTGAGCCATCTTTGTAAATAACAAACCACTTGCTGAATAATACGCTATTTTTAATTTCTGTTCGCTCAGAGAATGTTTGTACACTTCAACTGGTTTCAAGTGTCATACAGGGAACATTATTTGTGCTACACTGACCTGACATCCTCATCCACCGTGTCTTACCACCCAACCTGGTTATTTACAGTTAATTACACTAAAGATGTCATAGATGATAACGGTAGAGTTTAGAGTAAATGTATTAGCATTTACGTGGAGGAAGAGTGAGAAACACTTTATGATAAAAACATTCTAAGTATACCCAGCCAGGATACGAGCTCCAACCTCCTCGTCATCGCAAAATCAAACGAAATAAGCATGATGGGCCCCCGATAAGGGTTATGAAAAATATTAAACCTCATTTGAATGCCCGGCTTTTGATGTTTGGCGGACACTTAGGGACGTATTTATAGTCGAGATATGGAGATAATTTCAATCCCTCATTCGACCTGAATTGATCGTTAATCGTGTGGCGGAAGATTGGTTGGATTCCGAGACCAGAAAATAGATTTGACCTTAAAAGATGTATTTATCATGTATCGCAAGTGAAAAGTCGACCTGGATAAAAGTGAATCACTTGTTTGTCGGAGTGTTTTTTTTTTAGTTGACAATGAACTGGAGTGCGTCAGACATATCTCATCATACCCTATCATACGGGCAATAAGGAGACATGTCACTTCAATATCAACTAGAACATCTGACATTTCATCTCTGGCAATAAGGAGACATGTCACTTCAATATCAACTTGAGCATCTGACATTTCATCTCGGGCAATAAGGAGACATGTCACTTCAATATCAACTAGAACATCTGACATTTCATCTCTGGCAATAAGGACACATGTCACTTCAATATCAACTTGAACATCTGACATTTCATCTCGGGCAATAAGGAGACATGTCATTTCAATATCAACTAGAACATCTGACATTTCATCTCGGGCAATAAGGACACATGTCACTTCAATATCAACTTGAACATCTGACATTTCATCTCTGGCAATAAGGACACATGTCACTTCAATATCAACTTGAACATCTGACATTTCATCTCTGGCAATAAGGAGACATGTCACTTCAATATCAACTTGAGCATCTGACATTTCATCTCTGGCAATAAGGACACATGTCACTTCAATATCAACTAGAACATCTGACATTTCATCTCGCACAATAAGGTGACATGCCACTGTAACATCAACTTGACCTCTTGACATTTCATTTGCCCTTCCGGACTTGTCCCGCGATTATTGTCAATTGCGTGGATAAATTTTAACAAGATTTGGCAAAATATATTATTTGACCTAAGTCGAACGATGTAAGCCTATGTATATAGTTTTTAAATTTCGTTACCAGTTTCAATAAAGAGGCCATTAAAACCATCTTTAGTTAAAAGATAATCTCAAACGATTTGGGTTAATTGTTCTAACCAGTCGATCAAGTGCCAAGAGAGTGAGATCTACTGTTCACAGAACTACTAGTAAGACTGTATAGTAGTAACGTTAGTAGCATGGGGGAGGTCTACTGTTCACAGAACTACTAGTAAGACTGTAGTAACGATAATAACATGGAGCGAGGTCTACTGTTCACAGAACTACTAGTAAGACTGTATAGTAGTAACGTTAGTAGCATGGAGGGAGGTCTACTGTTCACAGAACTACTAGTAAGACTGTATAGTAGTAACGTTAGTAGCATGGAGGGAGTGAGGCTTATTACTCACAGAACCATTAGTAATATATTTTAACATTTTATGACACGATTAGTATTCATGAAAAATATAACTAAACATTGAAGAATAAAGTATTAATACATCTGCATGTAATTGAGAATGATATGTTTGTGTTCTATAGAACTTAACCTAACCGCTTCTCACCTGAAACTGCTCTGGTCAAATAGTTTAAGGAGCTATCATCTAAATTATGGAGACCTGATTTTACTCGTGTTAGGGCTATCTTACATATTCACGTTGGTTGATTAGGGACGAATTGAGAAGTAATGTATCCATTCTTTCGAGGTCGGAGGGTTAGAAACAGTTGAGGAAAACCACCCCTAACCTACCCAACCGAGATATAAACTCCAACATCCCCATCATCGGCAATCCGGTATATTTATACTATCACCTTAGACCATGTGACCACAATCGGATATAATTACAATTATTTACAATCTTAGTGAGCATGCCTTTTCTGTTCTCATTGAGTACACCACTGACCACTTAAGATGGGGTGCTAGTGAGCGAGAGTTTAGGGCAGTATTTTCGAAGTTTTTATAGCATAAACATTTTTGGCCAAAATAAATCAAATATTTCTTCTATAGAAACATATAGTTTAGTTTTCCGCATATGCTAATCTCAACAGTTCTTTAATATCTGTCAAGGGTGTCCTGGAATTTAGTGACAACTTTTTGTCTTCATTTAAAAAGTTTGTCACCAAATGCCGCTATGCTCATGAGAGATATTCAAGAACTGTTGAGATTAGCATGTGCGGAAAACGAAACTATATGTTTCTATAGAAGAAATATTTGATTTATTTTGGCCAAAAATGTTTATGATATAAAAACTGCAAAATTAATGCACTAAGCTGGCGCTCACTAGCACCCCACCTTAAGTAATGTGCTGATTGAATTTTCTGTTTAGAAAGTACGCGTCAAATAGCCACAGTATGCTGGTATTGGATATTAATAAAAATTGTAATAGTCTTTCATCTGTTTGATACAATACAGAGTAGTAGCATACGTGGTGGGTGGTGTTTTCATTGGGGGATGATGTAATGGTTATAGGGGGTGTATTAACCGTGGGGGTGAACTAAAAGGGGGTAAGGGGGTGATCAATGTCAAACGGATGAATAGTGTTTTAATTTTCTTCAACCGTCGTCCCTTTTGTGGCCGTTTGTTTGATTACTCTCTGTGGTTTCTTTATTGGTCAGCGTTGGCGCGTTATTGTTTGTTTGTGTCACGTTGGCCAACTTGGTTTCGTAGCATCTGGGGCTTCCCCCCACGTCTTGTACCCACTCCGGATGTACGTATACACTCATTACAATACTTGAATATGGATAAGAAAGGCATGCTTTTAAACTAAATATTCGCGGCGCATTTACATGAAAAAAGATGGGAAATTTTTTTTAGAAAAAAATACCCTCAATACACACGACCGGGATATGAACCCATATCTTGTTGTTTAGCATTCCAGAATGAGATCGATGCATTAGACCATGTGACTGCCAAAGCGTTAAGGGAACTAAATGTTAACTCTAAGGAACCCATAAACAAGGCCAATGGGTTGAAATATCCTGGTTCAAAACCCGGTGGTGGCAATTATAATATTATCTGTGTATGTTTCTAGAGCTAGGAATGGATTATTGGTCTCAAGTGTAATATTCTCATTGGCGTGTCATGAAGTACTCTCAAGGTAATCAGAGCTTTTATGACCATAATTTAAACAATGAGTGTTCTACTGAGTGATGAGAATAATTCACAGGTACAGTTTAAACAAGCTCTGGTCTACATACCTCACATGGGAATGTATGTTCGTTGATACCTGACCAATGATTGTTCTACTGAGTGATGAGAATAATTCACAGGTACAGTTTAAACAAGCTCTGCTCTACATACCTCACATGGGAATGTATGTTCGTTGATACCTGACCAATGAGTGTTCTACTGAGTGATAAGAATAATTCACAGGTACAGTTTAAACAAGCTCTGGTCTACATACCTCACATGGGAATGTATGTTCGTTGATACCTGACCAATGAGTGTTCTACTGAGTGATGAGAACAATTCACAGGTACAGTTTAAACAAGCTCTGCTCTACATACCTCAAATGGGAATGTATGTTCGTTGATACCTGACCAATGAGTGTTCTACTGAGTGTTGAGAACAATTCACAGGTACAGTTTAAACAAGCTCTGCTCTACATACCTCACATGGGAATGTATGTTGATACCTGACCAATGAGTGTTCTACTGAGTGATGAGAACAATTCACAGGTACAGTCTAAACAAGCTCTGCTTACACCGGCAATACTCCACGATACGCCACTGGTGCTTTGAAAACAAAATTATTAATGCATACTAATGTACACTTTATTTAGTATGGAAGGTAACAAATTTTTCTTTCCTAATTACACTATGGCCAAATCTTATCATATGAGCCATAGTGCAGCCCGTCAAGGTAAGCCTTCCAGTAGAAATGAAGGTTACATAATCCCATGGCTAAGAAAAATTGAATGTTACCGGAAATAGTAAATACTAAATACTTGTCTGTTATTACCAAATGAATGAATATGAAAATAAAAATGATGTGATTTTAGCAATAAAATGTTACATTTAAACACATTCAATAATTTAATTTATTTAAGTTTGTAAAATTGTTGTTTTAAGCTGTAGTGAAAAAAAAAATATTTTATTTGAGCTTATTCTGATCAATCCGTCTTTCATCGGATATCGTTCGATCCGGATTAACAAAGTGAAATTGTAAATAAAACATGTATCTAAGTTTCAAG
This sequence comes from Timema podura, assembly GCA_033556935.1. Lineage (NCBI taxonomy): Eukaryota > Metazoa > Arthropoda > Insecta > Phasmatodea > Timematidae > Timema > Timema podura. The sequence continues at coordinate 35,696 of JAVRXN010000004.1, read as the reverse complement.
GTTTGTACGCCCCGAGTGTCGAACTGTCCCCCTTGTGTCAACAAAGAAAAACTATATTTTCTTTATGGCGCAGTTAATACGTTAAGGGTAAAGAAAGGGGGCGAGGAATGGTAGCGGAGAAGGGGGTGGTAAAGTGATTAAGGGATGTTGTATGTGCGAGGAGGGATGATGTATACACACGAACTCCTACAGTGGTTAAGTACGCAGCCTACATCCCTTCACTTAGACAGAGGGATGGAGGGACGTCTAGCCGCGGTGCAACATGGGAATATCACACGTCTGTACGCGGTGCAACATGGGAATATCACACGTCTGTACGCTTGTGTGCAAAAACATACTCTCAGCCAAAAGATTTATCTCAATGAGTAGCACATCTTCCTTCTTAGATGTACTTCCTTCACCGAAGGCTGGAGGGAGCGAAAGTATTTTTTACAATTTTTATAGAATTGTTATTTTTTTGCCAAAATAAATCAAATATTTCTCCAGTAGCAACATAGAGTTTAGTTTTCTGAACATGCTAATATCAACAGATCTTGAATATCTTTTAAGGGTGTCCTGGAATTTTGTCAAAACATTTTCCCTTTATTTAAAAAGTTTTGACAAAATTCCAGGACACCCTTGACAGATATTCAAGATCTGTTGATATTAACATGTGCAGAAAACTAAACTCTATGTTGCTACTGGAGAAATATTTGATTTATTTTGGCCAAAAAAATGTAATGCTATAAAAACTGTAAAATTACTCGCGCTCCCTTCTGCTGCACCTTACTGTTAACAAAGTAACAATTATTATTAAAATAAATTTCAGTTTGTAGTTTTCATTAAATTATTAATAAACCACTTAAGGAGTTGCAAGGATTAACTCATTTGATTACAATAATATTTAATCCTAAGTTGTATACAAAATCTTGTTCTTGGATATTGTTTGCAATATTTTCACAATACATCTAAGGTTGGAATGTAAAAGAACGTTTAACACAGGTTGGTCATCGCTTGAAATGTAACGTCTTAATACACAATAAAGTACTAATATGTTTGGTTAGTGACTAACTTCAAATACTAAATCGGGATTATATTGGATTATATTTATCCATCAAAACTAAATAATGAATGTGTAAGAAATATACTATTTTGTTAAGCCATAGATATTCAACACTGATAGCATAGTGTCGTGCAGTGGAGTGTTTTCCGGATAGTCAAAGTAACACCCGATATAACCACCAAGGGAACTGCAGGTCTTACGGAGAAAACTCCAACTTCGCTTCTTTCTTGGTTAACTGTACCTGTGAATTGTTCTAATCACTCAGTAGAACACTCATTGGTCAGATATCAACGAACATACATTCCCATGTGAGGTATGTAGAGCAGAGCTTGTTTAAACAGTACCTGTGAATTGTTCTCATCACTCAGTAGAACACTCATTGGTCAGGTATCAACGAACATACATTCCCATGTGAGGTATGTAGAGCAGAGCTAGTTTAAACTGTACCTGTGAATTGTTCTCATCACTCAGTAGAACACTCATTGGTCAGGTATCAACGAACATACATTCCCATGTGAGGTATGTAGAGCAGAGCTTATTTAAACTGTACCTGTGAATTGTTCTCATCACTCAGTAGAACACTCATTGGTCAGGTATCAACGAACATACATTCCCATGTGAGGTATGTAGAGCAGAGCTAGTTTAAACTGTACCTGTGAATTGTTCTCATCACTCAGTAGAACATTCATTGGTCAGATATCAACGAACATACATTCCCATGTGAGGTATGTAGAGCAGAGCTAGTTTAAACTGTACCTGTGAATTGTTCTCATCACTCAGTAGAACATTCATTGGTCAGATATCAACGAACATACATTCCCATGTGAGGTATGTAGAGCAGAGCTAGTTTAAACTGTACCTGTGAATTGTTCTCATCACTCAGTAGAACACTCATTGGTCAGGTATCAACGAACATACATTCCCATGTGAGGTATGTAGAGCAGAGCTAGTTTAAACTGTACCTGTGAATTGTTCTCATCACTCAGTAGAACATTCATTGGTCAGATATCAACGAACATACATTCCCATGTGAGGTATGTAGAGCAGAGCTTGTTTAAACTGTACCTGTGAGGAGAGGGGCAGAAAGGTGTGGTACTCACTGGCTCACATCACCATATTTTTCCAAGCCTTGGGCCTGGAAACTTAAAAAGAAAATTTGGTTGAAAAGTAGTGGGATTTGGACAAACAGCAAAAATTAAAATTGAGAAATTTCAAGATGGCGTTTTCGGGAAATGTGAGGCCTATAATTAAAAAAAACTTTTTAAATGAAGTAAAAAAACTAAAATTTGGCAGACAGGTAGATAGAGACAACTCCAGATATTCAAATAATTCTTAAAATTTGGAATTTCTAAGAGTGAATTGAAGAAAGGGGGTTGGGGGTAATAACAAAATAAGTGCTAATTATTTACTATTTAGAAAGGAGTCTAAAAAAGGTGGGGGAAGGCGAAGTGGCTTTAAATCCTAAAACTATTATAAAATCTTCTCTTCAGTATAAAATAAAATTTAAATTGGTCAAGTTTTTGTAAGGAACACCTCACAATAAACATAAAAGCTGGAAATTTTGGAATTTAAAAATAGAGGGTGAGAAATGACCAATAAAAAACAAATTTTCCAAATTTAGAAGAAAATTTTAATTTTGTATAGATGGAAGAGAAAAATAAAAAAATAAACGAATACAAAATATAAATTTTTTTTAAAAGGGAATCCGTTAGCGTTGCTATAGCAAAACTAAAAATCCAAGGATATATTAGCTTAACTAGCAGCGACACAGCTCCATGTGTAGATGTGACTGTACCGCCCTATTTCTGAGACTGGAGTGGCCAAGAGCACACTGTAATCTGGTCCCAGTGCTCCATGTGTAGATGTGACTGTACCACCCTATTCCTGAGACTGGAGTGGCCAAGAGCACACTGCAATCTGGTCCCACAGCTCCATGTGTAGATGTGACTGTACCACCCTATTCCTGAGACTGGAGTGGCCAAGAGAACACTGTAATCTGGTCCCACAGCTCCATGTGTAGATGTGACTGTACCGCCCTATTCCTGAGACTGGAGTGGCCAAGAGCACACTGTAATCTGGTCCCACAGCTCCATGTGTAGATGTGACTGTACCACCCTATTCCTGAGACTGGAGTGGCCAAGAGAACACTGTAATCTGGTCCCACAGCTCCATGTGTAGATGTGACTGTACCACCCTATTCCTGAGACTGGAGTGGCCAAGAGAACACTGTAATCTGGTCCCACAGCTCCATGTGTAGATGTGACTGTACCACCCTATTCCTGAGACTGGAGTGGCCAAGAGCACACTGTAATCTGGCCCCAGTGCTCCATGTGTAGATGAGACTGTACCGCCCTATTACTGAGACTGTAGTGGCCAAGAGCACACTGTAATCTGGTCCCACAGCTCCATGTGTAGATGTGACTGTACCACCCTATTCCTGAGACTGGAGTTGCCAAGAGAACACTGTAATCTGGTCCCACAGCTCCATGTGTAGATGTGACTGTACCACCCTATTCCTGAGACTGGAGTGGCCAAGAGCACACTGTAATCTGGCCCCAGTGCTCCATGTGTAGATGAGACTGTACCGCCCTATTACTGAGACTGTAGTGGCCAAGAGCACACTGTAATCTGGTCCCACAGCTCCATGTGTAGATGTGACTGTACCACCCTATTCCTGAGACTGTAGTGGCCAAGAGAACACTGTAATCTGGTCCCACAGCTCCATGTGTAGATGTGACTGTACCACCCTATTCCTGAGACTGGAGTTGCCAAGAGAACACTGTAATCTGGTCCCACAGCTCCATGTGTAGATGTGACTGTACTACCCTATTCCTGAGACTGTAGTGGCCAAGAGCACACTGTAATCTGGTCCCACAGCTCCATGTGTAGATGTGACTGTACCACCCTATTCCTGAGACTGGAGTGGCCAAGAGAACACTGTAATCTGGTCCCACAGCTCCATGTGTAGATGTGACTGTACCGCCCTATTCCTGAGACTGGAGTGGCCAAGAGAACACTGTAATCTGGTCCCACAGCTCCATGTGTAGATGTGACTGTACCACCCTATTCCTGAGACTGTAGTGGCCAAGAGCACACTGTAATCTGGTCCCACAGCTCCATGTGTAGATGTGACTCTACCACCCTATTCCTGAGACTGGAGTTGCCAAGAGAACACTGTAATCTGGTCCCACAACGCCATGTGTAGATGTGACTGTACCACCCTATTCCTGAGACTGGAGTGGCCAAGAGCACACTGTAATCCGGTCCCACAGCTCCATGTGTAGATGTGACTGTACCACCCTATTCCTGAGACTGGAGTGGCCAAGAGCACACTGTAATCTGGTCCCACAGCTCCATGTGTTGATGAGACTGTACCTCTCTATTCCTGAGACTGGAGTGGCCAAGAGCACACTGTAAGCTGGTCCCAGTGCTCCATGTGTAGATGTGACTGTACCTCTCTATTCCTGAGACTAGAGTGGCCAAGAGCACATTGTAATCTGGTCCCACAGCTCCATGTGTAGATGTGACTGTACCGTCCTATTCCTGAGACTGGAGTGGCCAAGAGCACACTGTAATCTGGTCCCACAGCTCCATGTGTAGATGTGACTGTACCACCCTATTCCTGAGACTGGAGTGGCCAAGAGAACACTGTAATCTGGTCCCACAGCTCCATGTGTAGATGTGACTGTACCATCCCCTTCCCTCCCCCTTCTCGAGCCTAAATTAAACCGTGTTTAGTGTTTTTTATTGGCGAGTGAGTCAGGCGGACGCTGAGCCCAGTTAAGCCCTTTCGTCACGTGACAAGGCCATGATATTGGTTGGAAGAAGGGGGAGGGGGTGCAAAAGAAGGGTCAGGAGTAGGACTCACATCAGTCATCGGGGGTGTTGGGAGGGAGGGGGGTGTTTAAAATTAAATTAAACTACTTTTCTGTGTGTGTGTTTTATTTTAATTTTAAATCCACACGCTAAGAAGTGAACATGGGCATAGCCTCGGTTTGTTCATTTGCTGTTGATAATTTCTGGTTGGGAGCCTTAACCGATATTACACTGTGTGGAGAGGGGGGGTGTTCAATACAGTGACGTCATCGTTTGTGATCTCATCAAACTATCATTTACTGAATGATTCGTACACAAGTGTCTTACCACCCGTCCACGTTCTCTGCATATTACACCATTGAGAAGTTTACTACTATGGGCACTGATGTTAGAGTGATAAACCTCTCCAGACGGGATTTGAACCTCGACCTTTCCGTCGCCAGCGTTTCAGTTTAGTGCTAAATTGACGCATTATACCGTGAGACCACCAATGTGGGGTTTTGCACAAAATAAATCCCATAAGTAGGCCAATCAATTCAAATAAGTTTTAATATAGTCGGAACGACGTAAGAACTTCATCTGATTGTTCAAAAAATCACACAGGCTTTACTCTCATGACCTTTCATGGACGTTTATCGAAGTGCTCTAAGAGCAGGTCACTAGTTCACTAAAAACTAGCGTATCTTGTAATAACGACTTCCCTCGCCTTTTAGCCCTAATAGCTGTTAAACAAAACTATATTTGTGTTTAGAAGTGTTTAAGTTTATACTCAAACTATTTTCCTTGTGTTATTTAACCCTCACTTTTTAAGCGGCACATCACTTAACACAAGACATCCACACTATAGTAATCACCAGATATAGGTAATCGCTAGTAAGTGTTACTACAGTAGCCCCATGGCTTCTTTGGTGCTGACTGACTGCTCACAGCTGACTTCTGACAGTCAACATTTAGGTATATACATAAACATTGACTGTCAGAAGTGACAGCTGCTAAACACATGTTTTTTGTAGATCATATGGTTCGGCGTAGGGATACATAATTTGGTCCGGTAGCTTTTCAAAGCCATCAGCTGTCAGCTGTGAGCTGTCAGTGAGCACCAAAGAAGCCATGGGGCTACTGTATTTAGGTGAGTTGACGAATCCATATATGAATATTATATCTTTCCTTTTAAGTGAAGGCCGGAACCGAATAGGGTATTTTATCTAAATAATTGGTTTCTTAGGAGCTCACTTAATGATTGATTAACCGGGAAGTTTAAACCGAGATCGTGCCCGAAATTAATAACTCATCCAAGTACAAACTTTGTAATGATATGGAATTATATATCCCAGTAATTTATTATTCACATTTGTATTCAAAATTACGATATTATAAATGAGAGCGAGTAGTAAGATATATTTGTGTTAAGTTGTTAAGTTGCAAGGTATGGCGACATCTTTCTTCGTCTCTGTTTGAAAAACCAACTCAGTCTTGTAAACAGAAACGCACCAGGATGACCACACCCTTTTTTCTTTTGGGAAGTTTCGAGAAGGAAATGTCGCTAGATATACCTACTTCAAGGTACGCATCTCTTCACTTGCCTTCCTGACGAGGAGCCGTGTAGGTTGAGTCTATGACATATTAACCTATATTCTAAATTGCACGTGTCGGGAATTATCATGCATATAACGCAATGGTCGGGCTCTTATTAAAATCTACGTGTGAGATATCTATCAAAAAACTGTTTATCTAATAAAAATAAAAACTATAAAACACCAGAACTTTTGTTTTCTAAAATAAGACATTACCCCTTTTTAATTATTATAATACGGAATAACAAACTTGAAACCAATTCAATAATTATATAAAATATCACACTAATTGTGGCGAACAAACAAATAATATATCAGGCTAGCTCTTTTACACGTTACAACTTCACTTGACAAACAATGAAATAAAAATAAATTAAAGAATAGAAAAAATTATTATTTTTTCTTTTATTTTATTTTTTCTAAACATGGTAAGATGGTTTCACTGGTCTCATTGCCCTCTGAAGACTGCGGATTAATACACCACGATGTGACGTCATGTTCGAGCTGTACTATCTACCTAAGTTAGGAAGACGGGCTCTCATTCCTTATCTTGGTTTGTCCATCAGCTAAATCTCATTCAATGTATTAATCACAACTTGTGAATGTGTGGAATGCCAGGCCTCCCACCGTGGTTCGGATCCCACGTTAAACTGTAGGTCCTCCATTTAATCTCACAATCACCCTACCATTACACATTAGCGCAAGTGCGTATAACCCGAACGGGTAGTAAGACGCGGTGCTAATAATAATAATAATAATATTATTATTATTATTATAAATCTCATTCAACTCCTTCACAAGCAAGTTGGTCTACATCCCACTGCACACGTGTCGGTTTTAACAACATTATTTGATTACTTGAACGCATTCTACCGCTCGTATGAAGAGTTGCGGGTGAATGTGCTGCGGTGGATTACCAAAAGGGGGAAGGGGGGCAGGGGATCAAAACTATATAATATAGTATGGTGTGAAACATAATTTGAAACAATGGTATGTTCAGGAGGAGATATTAAGTTTGTGATTAGAGCATCATGGGACTAGTGGGTTTTTGTCATGGAATCCTTACTTGGTCGCCAGGAGACGCTGCATCCCTTCATCCTTACTTGGTCGCCAGGAGACGCTGCATCCCTTCATCCTTACTTGGTCGCCAGGAGACGCTGCATCCCTTCATCCTTACTTGGAGACGCTGCACCCCTTCATCCTTACTTGGAGACGCTGCATCCCTTCATCCTTACTTGGAGACGCTGCATCCCTTCATCCTTACTCCTATACTATGTGGAGGGCGAAAGGGGGACCACAATAGCGAGAGAAGGTGATTTACAAAAATACATTCAAAACCAATAAATAATCACAGGAAGTATGAGGTGTAATGCAATCAAATAAAATTATGTTAAAATTATTGTTGAATCTTGTATATTGTAGAGTTTCGTTAATCCGAACTACGCTAATCCAAAAATATGGTTAATCCGAACAAAAGTGGAATAAAAAACCAATTTAATTTTAAAACAAAATTTATTTTAATAGTACAAAGTAACGAAAAGAAACAATGTTTAAATTCACTCAGTTTGTTTTACTTTCAAAAATAATGGAAATAGCATATTCTAGGGTACTTAAAACAATAATTTATTTATTTGACATGTTCCTAAAATCAGTAGGTCTCTTTAGTCGTAATGAAAGGAACCTGTTGGCTGACGCGATATTCCGTCACCGCCTCATGAACATCGCATCGGCTGGCGGATAGCACGCACGGAAACACGCCCATTAGACCTTACACTGAATTTTAATTTACATTATAAGAAAGATTTATGGTTAATCCGAAAAACTTGTAATCCGAATAGGTATTGGTCCCAATTAGTTCTGTATTAACGAGACTCTACTGTATGTAATCTTAGAATTCATGTCGATGAACTTACTGTACCTTACATCCAGTAATTACTGTTTCTAGCCTGGGTCACTTTTTTCATTCAAGTCAAATTTTTCCACTACTGTCGTTGCTTCATATGTTTTATAATCTAACTTAAGACTAGGACAGTCACAACAAGTCCTCGGCCGTTAATTTATCAATGTGAAAGAGTAAATTCACATTTCACCGATGACATTTGTTTTGCCCATACCGGGAATTGAACCCGGGACCCTTAACTCAATAGACATATGTACTGCCAACTGAGCTAGGGTGTCAGATTTTTAAATAAAAATCTAATATTTTTTGCAAAATGATAATAATTTAAAAAATAAAATATAGACATTTAAATATTACATGCTTTGAATTTGAATTTGAAATATTAAATAAATTTGTTTTAAATATTTGGTCATTAAAAAACAAACAATGAAACTAATGAAAATAAAATATATACAATTAACTTGATATTGTTGAAAAAAATACATATTTCTAAGAATGTTTAAATAGTTACAATATTACAGTTCTGAAAGAATATTTAAAATTAATTTTATTAATTTTTTATATCTTCTAGATTGTCTTAAAATGGTTTGAAGATATAGATGGTAAAGATGAAATTTGAGGCTTTTGGATACAAATTAAAATAATCCCACCATAAAAAAATTTCCGCTGATTCTGTCCGGAAAAATGTGTATAGATTTTCAGTTTGTTTTTAAAGCCAAACATATTGAAAAGTTGTTGCCACAAACATTCATTGTGGAATTCCAAAACGGATATATATTTTAAAAAGGCTATATATAGGAGTGACATTGGGACAAATCCAAGTCCAGAAAATGATCATATAAAATGGATAAAATTAAAAAAAGAATAATATATAATAATCAAAGTAAGAAAATGGATAGATAAAATAAATTGAGCATAGTGGGAAAATGAAATCTTTTATAAGATGACAGCTGTCATTTTTGAAATTACCACGATTTGGAATGAAAAACAAAATCTTTCTTTCTCTTACGTAACATCCTTTCTTTTTCTTAGGTCATTCAAAATATTGCAAATCTGACACACTTAAGACAATAGAGGAGTTATTTAAAAAATACATTGAAATTTTAACTGGAATTTCTTTTATATCTAACTCCTTTCTGAGGCTGGTGCACTTCCGCGCACATGTTGCCATAGGATTTTTGTGCTGTTGGATTTGACACTATTTTTTTACACTAATGTTTTTGGTTGGATTCCCTTTTTCCATTAATATCAGGAGACTTAGAATAGGGTAGCCATTGATCAGAAAAACCTGGAACTATGCTTTAATTTTGTGCATCGGAAAAATTGCTTGAATATTGATGTCTGTCAGAAATTTAAAGGCGAAGAAAACTCTAAATACCTTCCAGTCCCCCCCCCCCCCCCCATCCAACCCCCACACACAAATAAGGTTCGGCCACCACTGGTTGTAGCACATTGTACACATACCACTGTTTAACTTGTACACTCGTGGCTGAACTCACATATCTAGTGAAATAATGACCTAATATATACCTTGATATAAGTTCAATGAGGTTGTAAAGTAGGCACAGTTGCACCCTGAAATATTGGATTTTTAGGGGGAAGGAAATTCCTATAGGTGGTTGCTTATGGTGAGCTCCTAATAAAAGATGCTCAGGATTTATTTTTCTAGCAAAGACACATCTTGAAGTAATTTAAAGTGTTTTAAGAAATATTATTATTATTATTACTATCATCACCGCGTCTTACTACCAGTTCGGGTTGTACGCACTTACGCTAATGTGTAATGGTAGGGTGATTGTGAGATGAAATGGAGGACCTACAGTTTAACGTGGGATCCGAACCACGGTGGTAGGCCTGGCTTTCCACACATTCACAAGTTGTGATTAATACACGTCTTGTCAGAGGTGAAGGAAGGTTTGGCAATCAGATAAATCTGTGCCGGGACCGAGGATTGAACCCCAGAGCCCAGCACAGAAGTCTGACACCTTACCTCTAGACCACCAGGTCACCTTTAAGAAATAATTGAATTATAAAGCCACATGGCTGACTCACTCACTCACTCACTCACTGACATTAATGTTTACCCACTTTCAGATGAGCTAGAAACTTGAAATTTGGCAAACTTATAGATTCTAGCCTGTAACCGATGGGAAAATTCCAAAAAGTTTAAAAAAAAATCTAACCCCCCAAAAAAATTCAAAATGGTGGAGCAACTTTAAAGTCGGTGTGGACCTTTCTTTGGAGGTCTCTTATGGCTAAACGGTAAGACCTATCAAAAAACTGATTGCTTCAGCAGCACGGATTTGACGAGATCCACAAGTTTGTTCCTATTACTTTTTGGCCTATCTTCATCGGTTATACCTTAGATAGAGCTAGATTTTTTGATTTTAGGTAAATTTTGCACATTTTCCATACATCTTTTAATTTCAAAACAACGATGGGATTAGATTAGTTTACATCCACCAGCAAATAAAACTCACTGGGGGTTTCCGCCCCCAACGAGCAAAGCGAGTTAATTGTCTAAGACTAGACGTTGCAACGCATAGGATAGAAATACTTATTAACAACTTGCTCAGGTACTTAAATTTGGTGGAGAGCTCAACACATCTTTTACGAAACATTCTTAATCAAAATCATTTTTCAAAGCCTCACAATCGAAGGGAAAACCTTTAAAAAATCGGGAACACTATTTTTTTTACCTGTAAAAGCGGTAGTTATGCTTGAATTAAATTTTAGAGTTTGAATGACCACTCTGTATAATAAATTAGATTGTTGCATGATGTATCAACGGGTCGACTAGTAGATCATTTAGATTGCGCGATTATTACTCTAAAACACAATCTACAACAACCAAAGAACCAAAGATGGCTATCGCAAGAATTGGCCCTTTTATTTAACTCAACTCTGAAGGCTAATGGAGCTAATTAGAGTAAAATAAGTGTAGTTGAAGTCTTTCCCCACTCTCATATGGATGTGTATGTGTGTGTGTGTGTGAGCTCAACAAAACCACGCAGTTTTCATCTTCAAAGAACAGCGAGAATTATTATTTTTTTGTTCTTTTTAACCTTAAAAAAAAATAAGGTCAGCGAATAAATGTTTCACACAGAGGAGGAAGCAATTAGATCTTGTAGGCTAGTTACTTGTAATGATTCGACAGTGCACGCCCGCTGAGCATGATATCATTACCGCTAATGGGCGGATGGAGAGGGGGGGCAGACTCCCGGGATCCACGTTTCTTGGTGTTCACCTCAAAACTAGACCACGGAAATGTTTTTTTCTGGTGATGGGGAGGTTGAGGATATAATCCTGCCCAGGTTGTACTGAGGTTTCTCATTTTCACTTCACGCTAAATGTGGGTACATTTCCTTCCTAGTAGTATTTCCTTGTACCTGTCCAATTAGCCTATAGTGATGTATTATGATTTTCCCCTAATAGTTAGTGAAGTTAGGAATAATTTGCTCCCATAGTAATGATTGTGTTTGCTCCAAGGCCGTAGCCGGGGGGGTTGTTGTTTGGGGGTTTAAACCCCCTCCCCCCGAAATTTTATGAACAAAATATATGTATTTGCTTTATTTATGGTTTAAACAATATCAAAATTAAGATACAAGTACAAATTAAGGAGCTGTGTTACCATAAAAAAACACTTCGGATAGCTTCTAGAACTATTTATCATTTAGACTTTTTTCTAGCTTCCAGTAATTGAGGGATATGCCCACCAAAACCCCCCTGAAGTTATTGGATGGCTACGACCTTGGTTTGCCCACATGGTAAAGCTTATATTCGCTCTCATGGTAGTGATTATGTTCGCTCTATCAATGTATTGCAATGTTAACACTTACTATTCCACCGAGTTTGAACACAACATTTTGATGATGGGTTCAATTAGTAATTATATTGCTGATTACGTTGTTTTAACGTCAAGTGAAGAATTTGATGTAATTTGAACTATTTAATAAGTTCGTTATATTATTTCTTATAGATTAATTTGATTGATAATTTGTATTTGTATTTTGATAATTTTAGTAAACAGCCCGAGCGGTTACTAAGACACGGTAAACCAGACCTGACCCCCCACACCCCCTCCTTTCTTCCATAGATACCTGGGCGGGAAATTAATCTACCAGTTAAATTGATGTAACATATCGAGACCGGCCATGGATTGTTGTGGATCGAGTCCCGGGGAAGGTAATCTTGTCAAACGAGGGGAAGTTGTAACCCTCACCACACGATTTATTTTATCCACATCATTAAAATATTATAGATCAATTTTCAATAAAACTCGCTCGTAGCCCGATAGAAGTAATCCATTGTCGACCAGCCGGGGAAGTTATCAAGCTGCGGGATTAGCACGCTTCACTGATGGAGATTTAACTGGAGCAGTGGAAACAGTTAAGGGTAGTATATTTGTAGTTTTTACAACAAAACAACTTGTGTGACAGTGGCATTTGAACAGATACTTTTTAATTGGTAAAGATCCTCTCACTCTTATCTTCCTTATGAGAATAGCAGCTGTGCCACTTTCCTGGAGGTAAATATCCTCTCTCTGTTATCTTCCTTATGAGAATAATAGTTGTGCCACTTTCCTGGAGGTAAATATCCTCTCACTGTTATCTTCCTTATGAGAATAGCAGCTGTGCCACTTTCCTGGAGGTAAATATCCTCTCTCTGTTATCTTCCTTATGAGAATAATAGCTGTGCCACTTTCCTGGAGGTAAATATCCTCTCACTGTTATCTTCCTTATGAGAATAGTAGCTGTGCCACTTTCCTGGAGGTAAATATACTCTCACTGTTATCTTCCTTATGAGAATAGCAGCTGTGCCACTTCAAAATCCCAAATGAGCCGTCATAAAATCTAGAAACATATGCTGTGACCACAATAACCAAGAACTGCTTTTGTTCAACGATAGCCAGATCTAGTTCCCATCACAGAACTGCCATAATTGGAATAAAACTTTGTTTAAAATGAAATAATTTCTAATTTTAAGCTGTATTTTTAGCAATTTACTCAGCTCAAAGCCTAATTTTTCGTTTAGCATGGAACACGGCTGGTAAATTACAACTTCCTTTTAGGATGAAGCAATATTTTCAAATAACGAGCCCCCATCTAAATATCGCGAGACAGCTGAACGTCAGCAATGAGAGTGAAGCTAAAGAAGGCAGCCCAGCCCATCTCATCCCACTGATAATACTTATTATTAGGTAGGTAATACAGCTCCAATGTGACGTCACATCTTACCGAGTATTTCTGTATTCTACTTTAGAAAACAGTGGGATTTAGTGAAGTTTTCATTGTTTAGCTACCCACAAATCAGTGAGAGATGGCTCGTCTTTAGAATCTTTGTTATTAACCACTAACAAATTAGAGATGGCTCATCTCTGGAATATTTGTTATTAACCACTAACCAATGAGAGATGGCTCGTCTCTAGAATCTTTGTTACTAACCACTAAACGATGAGAGATGGCTCGTATCTAAAATCTTTGTTATTAACCACTAACCAATGAGAGATGGCTCGTCTCTAGAATCTTTGTTATTAACCACTAACCAATGAGAGATGGCTCGTTTCTACAATCTTTGCACATCCCTCTTATTATGGCAATTTGTTTGCCTGCTCTATGACATTAGAAACTTGAAGTGTACTGCCACACTTACAACAGTACATCACTTATACCTATCTTGAGCTAGTTCTATCCAGTCCACCTCATTACACCCTGTCTCTTTCAGGTCCATTATAATGTTATCCTCCCATCTGCGTCTAGGTCTTCCCAATGGTCTCTTCCCATTAGGTCAGCCAGTCAATACCCTGAACACGGTTCTAGATTCCTCCATTCACGCTGCATGTCCTGCCCACCGTCATCTACGAGACTTGATTATCCTAACAATGTATTGTGATAAGTATAGGTTATGTAGCTCATCATTATGTAACCTCTTCCTCAGCCCCTTGTTTTCAAACACCATGAATTTATTTTCGTCATGTAAGGTAAGAGACCACGTTTCACGCCCATAGAGAACAACCGGGAAGATTATTGTTTTGTATATTCTAAGTTTTACATTCCTTGACAGCAGGTGAGATGTTAACAACTCGCTGACCGAGTAATAACAAGCATTTATTGACTGTATTCTTTATCTAATATAATTGTTGATATTTAAAATTGATCTTAAGTATTTAAACTCAACCTGTCAAATGAGATGTTGTTCGCAGTAATCTTTATTTTATCGTCCCCAATGTGTTTTCTTTGTGATAATGTATGTCTTAGTCCTTTCAGAGTTCCTTCTAAACCTATGTCTTTACAATCCTATAGTAACAGTCTACATTTCCTTCAACAGTTTCCTTACCATTGCCCGACAAAACTAAATCCTGTGTACCCTAATAGCTGTATTGTTCAATGTAAATCCTTCCCTAATCTCTTGCATTACCATATGTAGCATCGGATGGTCAATAAAATACACAACTGCTATATCGATGGTTGAACCTTACCCCATTTGTCCGTGATTGGAGGCGACGTGGAAGAGCGACGTAACTTCTGCTATGCACACCTTCCTTCACCCGAGAGAAAATGTACACTGGCGGGGCGAATTGAACGGCGATTTAGCGAACCCCACATGTGGGCTGGACATGCGCAGTTATAGTTATTCTCTTCTAGATTGTGCCAGAAAAAACCACCGGTCTTCCGGAGGCACGTAGAAATGCGCATAACATTGTTCCTTTGATATTCCAGAATCTTTCCCCTCTTGCTTACCCATCATGCCCCTCCTCTTTGTTGTATCTGTATATATATTTGTGTCTGGCCCAATGATCCACACAATTGGGACAGAGCTGGATTAGGACTAGTACAAGCTTCGGCTTCCTGCGTTTGAAAATGTAAGAACCCAAATTCTATCTCGGCTAATTTAACATCTTTTTTTTATATATTTTTTTATTATTTCAAAATTCCTTTTTGGCTTAATTTTTTTTGTTATCTTAAAAAATTAAATTTAAATAGAAGTCTGGCAATTAACTTGTAATGGCGTCTTGTCACCGGTTGAGGTGTAATGATTTATTTGTATTAATTACGGTGGAACTCTAAATTAATTATTGCTTCATATTGTGGTATTGGACTTATAAGCCTATGTTGTCTTTTTACAACACGCCAGGGCGAAATGGGCGTAGTCACGATTTATAATTTATACAAATTGTTATGTTAGGGGAACTATTGACATTTACTGTTATGTTTATATTAAATAGTCTTGTTGATATAATACTTAGATTTCTTGGGGTTATTTCGCAACCTATTAATGTTTTCATCTTGAGAAATATTTACCTTTTAGACTTGAGAGTCAATGTTGTCGCAATACAACACGCCAGCGCTGATTGAACCAAATCAGGATTGATAGGGTAAATAATTTTTAGACCGATTGTATTGTCCATATTTACCATTATTCTATTATATATATAATAACCGTACATTTTTTGTTTACTTGTAAAGAAAATATTACTCTAATTGTAACTTTATTGTTGGCAGAATATCATTTCTGCCCAGACCCGTTATAGTGGGCTAATTTTCAATGTTAAAGTCCAAAGCACTTGTACATAATGTACATATAATTGTTATAACAACAATAATTAGTACTTATTTGAATTGTTAAACTTCGGATTGTCCTATCCAAAATAAATATTGGTTCAACATGACTAATTTTTTTATTTTTAACTATTATATACCATCACATGTCCTAGGTTTTTGGTTGTTTAATGTAATTTATCTAATATTTTTCAGTGGTTAGGAAGGGTGACGCATTTTAAGGCTCTCTAGTGATAGACGACTCCCATATATTTTGATACTCTCAGTAACAGGTGGGAGTGGCGAGATTAGACGCGTAATGTTTCTCTACGGAACATTTCTAGTCTTGAACTCATGTGCACTCACTCTTGTTGTTGTTATTTACCCTTTTGTATTTTCCTTGTATTATTTTGTGGCCTCCTCGTCTGAGGACGCTACAAGAAAAGCTGCGCAAACTCTGCTATTTTTCAGAGTGAAGGCACCTTGTGAGTTTTGTTGGTTAATTGTCTTTGAAATTGTTTCATGAATCACTCCCGCCATGGACACCACCACCTCTGGAGGAGTAATCAGCACAAGAACTGATGTATACCGGCTCAGTAGCTCCGATCTTCGCCAGGAGCTCAGGAGAAGAGATATTCAATTCCCCCCCGACGCTCCTGTGGCCGTGTTGCGGTCATTGCTGTCTGAGAACATTATTAGTAAGTCCAGCGATCCTATTAATTTGGAACCATGTGATGACGTTAGCCATCCTTCCCTTGAGAAAAAGGAACAGGAAAAAATAGAAGCTGTAATGATAGAGGGAGGTAGTGGGCTCCCGATCCCCCCTAGTGTTCCCACCGCTAGTTTAGTGTTATCTAATTCACTTGCCAAAACTCAAAGTATTGTAGCTAGCGAGCGTGTAAAACTATGGCCGATTTGCGATGGGTTATCGTCCTCTGATTTATTTAACTTTCTGTTAGAGGTGGACAGGATTTGGAAACTGAGACTTGTAGGAGATTTAGAGTTACTCACGCTATGCGTTGGCAAGACGTCAGGGTTTTTGGCGCATCTAATCACTGAATGCATTCAACTAGGTCTCCCCTGGGTTAGAGTGAAAAGTCGAATATTAGAGTCTCTAATATCTAAGAGAGAGAAGGATACTCTATGTAATCGAATGGTTCGGCGCTTCCAACTTCCACACGAACCCTTTAGATTATTTATTTTGGCTGTTTCAGAGGCTATTGGGGTGTTAGATCTCAAAATGCCGGAGGAAGAGGTAGTTGAAATCATTCTGGAAAATGTGTCCCCCCTGACGAGAAGGCATTTTGTGTTTTTGAATAAGCCTTCTACCCTTTCTGAGCTTTACTCATTAGCTTCTTGTATTGAGGGTTCTCTGGTAGCCGAGAGGGAGTATTTGCACGAGTTCCCTACACAGGTGTCCCGTAACTTTAAACAGGAAAGGTGCCCCCCATTTTCAACTATAACCCGGCCTACTGAGGGAGCCAGTTCTAGTTCTGCTGTGAGGGAAGTAGGCGCGATAAGGGCAAGGAGACCTTTTGATATCACTCGCGTCCGATGTTACCGTTGCCGCCAATTAGGGCATCTTCAGAGGGATTGTAATGGGGGAAACGCGTAACGCGTGGTGTTGGCAAGGGGACCACCGCGCGTGCGATTCCAAAACATTCTAGCCCCCTTCCCCCCGTCATTAAGTTTTATATTAGATCGGTGTCGGGCTCTGCCTTACTTGATACCGGCTCATGTGGTTCATTTATTAGTAATAATTTTGTGAATATCTTAAAGAAAAGTGGGAAGATATCGGTGGAAAAGACTGGTATTAGGACCTTTGTTTTGGGTAATGGTAATCTCTTAAGAGTTAGCGAGAGAGTAGTCTTGTCCATAAAAATTATGGGGTTTTCGTGGAAGAGAAGCTTGTTTTGTGTTCCATTGCTTCCCTTTGACATTATTTTGGGGAACGACTTCCTGTGGGGAACTGGGGCCGTTATTAATCTAGCGAGAAGGGATTTAAGTTTTGAGTTCTCACCCAGAGTTAGAATCCCCTTTTGTAAAGATTGTATTGTTCCTAGCTTATGTTCGTTTGGGATTGGGGAAGAAGCCATTAGGGAGCTGATTTCTAAATTTTCTGACGTCATTACTAGCAGGTGGGGTAGGTGTGAGGTCCTACCGTACGAAATTGTAATGACTGACAATATCCCCATAAGATCTGGTCCTTACTCGTGCGCTCCTCCCAAGATGAAAATCTTCCGGAAATTGATTGATGACTTGGAATCAAAAGGGGTAATACGCCCCTCTAACTCACCATTTGCTAGTCCCGCGTTCATCATACCCAAAAAAGGGGAGGGATATAGGTTAATTGTAGATTACAGGAAGGTCAATAAGAAAATCCTGTTCGACCCATACCCGATGCCGAGCATCGAGTCGGCATTCCAGCATCTCGGTAGAGCTAGAATATTTAGTCTGATTGACCTCAATGCGAGTTTTTTACAATGTGCCTTGACAGAATCGTCAAAAAAGTTTACCGCCTTTGTCACTCCCTGGAGACAATACGAATTTAATTGTGTTCCCCTTGGGTGTAGCATTGGGGGACAAGCCTTAAGTCGCGTATTAGATCTTGTTTTTTCTGACATTAAATTTGAGTATGTATTTAACTACTTGGATGACATATGTGTGTACAGCAATACTTTAGAGGAACATTTGGTGCATTTGGAGGAAGTTTTGACTAGGCTGCGGCGAGTAGGACTAACCGTGAATCCCGACAAGGTTACTTGGGCTAAACCCTCCATCAAATACCTGGGGTACGTCATTTCAGAGGGGAATCTTCTTATTGATCCCGAAAGGATCAGCCCCATTATTAATTTTGCTCCCCCCTCTAATCTTAAGGGAGTAATGCGTTTTGTGGGCATGTGCGCCTATTACGCCAGGTTTGTCCCGTCCTTCTCGGAGATTACTGCCCCCCTTAATGCCTTAAAAAGGAAAGGAGTGGCCTTTAGTTGGGGTGAAGAGCAGGCACGAGCTTTTAACCTGTTAAAGGAGAAGCTAATCTCTCCGGAGGTTTTGAGAATGCCGGATTTTTCTCTCCCCTTTCTCCTCCACGTAGACGCGTCTTCTGTGGCGCTTGGGGCTGTATTGTCTCAGAGGTCATCGGAGGGAGTCCGACCGGTAGCTTTTGCTAGTCGAACTCTCACCGATGCTGAGAGGCGATATAGCACCTATGAAAAGGAATGCCTTGCCTGCGTCACGGGCATTGAGCGTTTCGCTGACTACCTCGAACAGAGGGAGTTTGAGCTGTACACGGATAACCAGGCCCTTGCGTGGATGCTGAAACACCCCAAGCAACTAGGGAAAGTGGGGAGATGGGTGTGGAGGTTATCTAGGTTCAAGTTCTCCACTCATCATGTATCCGGTAAACATAACGTAGTTGCTGATGCCTTATCCCGCATGGCCGAGGAAAAGTGTCCCATTGGTTCTCTCGAGGTGGCTCCCGCCTCCTGCGTCATTAGATCCATTCCTGAATCCTTTGTGGCAATCGGGGATCACCAAAATAGTGATCCGTGGTGTATTGATATCATGGGTAAATTATCTAGAGGAGAAAAGGTAGGGTCATATTCTGTATTTAATGGGCTATTAGTTGTGACTAATTCGAAAGGGAAGAATAGGAAAGTGGTTGTACCGGGTGCGGTCAGACCAATGCTACTTAGATATTTTCATGATTCTGCCTTTGGTGGTCATCTGGGAGTTTTAAAAACCGTACGGAAAATTTCTAATGAGTTCTTTTGGCCAGGTTTATACAACGATGTAAAAGCGTGGGTTGGCAAGTGTGAGAGCTGTCAGAAAGCTAAACCAACCCAAAATTCCAGAGTTGGGTTTCATTCGGCCGGTGTTGCCCAACGTCCCTGGGATAAAGTCTTCATCGATTATATTGGGCCAATCACCCGTTCTACTCTAGGCAATTCATCTATTCTTATATTAGTTGACGCCTTTTCCAAGTTTGTAGTTCTCATTCCCATGCGCAATATGAAGGCGACCACTACCGTTAACGCCCTCTGCAGACGAGTTTGGAATCTTTTTGGGGCACCTCGTGTCGTGGTTAGTGACAATGGGCCTTGTTTCCGTTCTCTTGGTTTTAAGAATATGTGCTTTAACTGGGGGATTAAGCACGTGACTACCAGCCCCTACCACCCGGGACCCAATCAGGTGGAAAGATTTAACCGCAATTTGGTAATAGCGCTTACTATTTATCACTGTGAGGCACAGCATAAGTGGGATCAGGATTTAGACTTCTTAAATTTAGCATTTAATTCTGCCTTCCATGAGTCCATAGGCTGTTCGCCAGCCTCTATCCTTCTTGGTCGGGAATTAAACCACCCCCTCTTAGCGATTTGGAACGTTGATTCGCTGTTAGAGAATTCCGATGATTCCTCCCATAAGGAGAGATGTAGGCGTGCCCTGGATCATCTAAAAAGGGCTAAAAAAAGGGTGGCTAACGCCTATAATAAGGGTAGACTCCCCGTCCCTTATATTGTAGGGGATTGTGTGTTATGTAAGGAATTCCCCTTGAGCTCCTCGGCAGATAGAAGATCGGCGAAGCTGTGCCAGAGGTGGAGTGGCCCATGGACCATTGATAAGTTTTTAACCCCCGTGACCGTCTATCTTAAGAGTGTGAAAGATGCGTCTATGTGTAGACGAGCTCATGTCAGTCATTTAAAGAAAGCCTGAGCCCAATTGTCCCTAGTGACATGGTGTGGTATAAATATTTAAAAAAAAAAAATTATTTTGTAAATGTTTTGAATGTTAGTCTTTTGTGTCGACGATATCTTGATTTCGATTTGCAATACCAAATTCCCTGGGCCCAGGGCAAAGAACTTGAAAAGGTATTAAGAGGAATATTGGTGAAATGTGCCGGACACGTGTATGCTTGATCAAGAAGTATCTACGTGAAAGTGACGAGTGCGCGCCTAATGGACCAGTGCGCCATGTGACCATAGACTGGCTGCGGCATATGAGGGCTAGTTTGTTTAAAACTTTATATATATATATATATATATATTTTTTGACGTTGGATATAGGTCCTATTAGTTAGGAGTGTAAATTTTTTTGGTCAGTTTACTGCTTATGTTTTTTTGTTTGTTGTACAGCCCAGAGGAGTCCTGTCATCTCCTTCTTCTCCCTCCCCTTCCCTTGTCTTGGTGCGCATGCCTCGTGGGTAGATCCTGAAGAGGCGAGCGTGGTGTGGGAAAGACTATGGTGACGGCTCTCGAGTCAACGGTCGGCAGGAACAGTTTGGAGCTCCCACTGCTATTGTGGGCAGTAGAACGTCCCGGCGTAAAGAGCGGTGCCGAATCCAAGCGGCAGCCCAGGGCGGATCAACCCATCCGATCTACAAGAACTCGAAAAACAAAAAAAATGATCTGATGCCAAGGATGAGAAAGATCATATACGATGGGGAAATCCTGGAGAACAACTTCTCGAGTACACCGTTGCTGCCCCATGGGATGTTCCAAAGGTCGAGTAGAAGAATGTGACAACCTTCTCCCCCCTCCCTGTCAACCCTGAAAGGGGGGGAGATTTGTAGCATCGGATGGTCAATAAAATACACAACTGCTATATCGATGGTTGAACCTTACCCCATTTGTCCGTGATTGGAGGCGACGTGGAAGAGCGACGTAACTTCTGCTATGCACACCTTCCTTCACCCGAGAGAAAATGTACACTGGCGGGGCGAATTGAACGGCGATTTAGCGAACCCCACATGTGGGCTGGACATGCGCAGTTATAGTTATTCTCTTCTAGATTGTGCCAGAAAAAACCACCGGTCTTCCGGAGGCACGTAGAAATGCGCATAACATTGTTCCTTTGATATTCCAGAATCTTTCCCCTCTTGCTTACCCATCATGCCCCTCCTCTTTGTTGTATCTGTATATATATTTGTGTCTGGCCCAATGATCCACACAATTGGGACAGAGCTGGATTAGGACTAGTACAAGCTTCGGCTTCCTGCGTTTGAAAATGTAAGAACCCAAATTCTATCTCGGCTAATTTAACATCTTTTTTTTATATATTTTTTTATTATTTCAAAATTCCTTTTTGGCTTAATTTTTTTTGTTATCTTAAAAAATTAAATTTAAATAGAAGTCTGGCAATTAACTTGTAATGGCGTCTTGTCACCGGTTGAGGTGTAATGATTTATTTGTATTAATTACGGTGGAACTCTAAATTAATTATTGCTTCATATTGTGGTATTGGACTTATAAGCCTATGTTGTCTTTTTACAACACGCCAGGGCGAAATGGGCGTAGTCACGATTTATAATTTATACAAATTGTTATGTTAGGGGAACTATTGACATTTACTGTTATGTTTATATTAAATAGTCTTGTTGATATAATACTTAGATTTCTTGGGGTTATTTCGCAACCTATTAATGTTTTCATCTTGAGAAATATTTACCTTTTAGACTTGAGAGTCAATGTTGTCGCAATACAACACGCCAGCGCTGATTGAACCAAATCAGGATTGATAGGGTAAATAATTTTTAGACCGATTGTATTGTCCATATTTACCATTATTCTATTATATATATATATAACCGTACATTTTTTGTTTACTTGTAAAGAAAATATTACTCTAATTGTAACTTTATTGTTGGCAGAATATCATTTCTGCCCAGACCCGTTATAGTGGGCTAATTTTCAATGTTAAAGTCCAAAGCACTTGTACATAATGTACATATAATTGTTATAACAACAATAATTAGTACTTATTTGAATTGTTAAACTTCGGATTGTCCTATCCAAAATAAATATTGGTTCAACATGACTAATTTTTTTATTTTTAACTATTATATACCATCACATGTCCTAGGTTTTTGGTTGTTTAATGTAATTTATCTAATATTTTTCAGTGGTTAGGAAGGGTGACGCATTTTAAGGCTCTCTAGTGATAGACGACTCCCATATATTTTGATACTCTCAGTAACAGGTGGGAGTGGCGAGATTAGACGCGTAATGTTTCTCTACGGAACATTTCTAGTCTTGAACTCATGTGCACTCACTCTTGTTGTTGTTATTTACCCTTTTGTATTTTCCTTGTATTATTTTGTGGCCTCCTCGTCTGAGGACGCTACACATAGTACCATACTCTGATGGTAGATTAAAATATAACGGGGAAAGTGCATCTCCTGTTTCGACCTGTTATGTATTTCTAGACTATCTGATGAGTAACATCCAACCCATACCCTGCCACGGGTATCTGTCAAACATTACTCAATCAGCTTGACGAATGTTTGGGGTATCCCAAACTTCACTAAAATCTCATATGATTTGTTTCTTTTAACCCAATCAAAGGCCTTTTTTTAAATCTTAGCATAATTGACGAACCATCATGTCCATTATGACAAAACCATGTTATGGAATCGTTGGGATCCCCCCCCCCCCCCAGATGGTTTCCCATTCTTCCTCCACGTGGACGCAGGTGGTATTCCTCTAAATTCTACCTTCATATATAATCATTATAAAACACATGGACAGCCTTGACGCGACGTGGATCACGTGAAACAAAGATAGTTGAACGCTGACCATCTGAACACCTACAACCAAGATGTAGAGCCTCCCTTCACTGCCCGTCAGAACACGTGGCGGTTACTGCTGGCCATTACCGTACACATTTGTTCATGTTTCTTGTTCCATCTATTTTAAAAGTGGTTAATTTTTACTACTACTATAACAAGACAGAGTTTTCACGCATCTGGAAAAGCACGACAATACAAGGAGTTTAACGGAAGGAAGGTAAGAGTGACGTCGTTCTAATAATGCAATATAATAATGTTATACAATAGTCTGTTTCCGTTGGTAAGAATGTTTGATTTCCCAACCATCAGGATTATTATTGTCCGAACTATCTCAGGATTGAATTAAACCGGTTAATAGGGAACCACGTACGACAGCGCTCACTTAAGAAGTCGATGAACAAAGTTTTGTGAAAGAAAAGCAAACAATAAGTATCCTCTCCGAAATTATTGGCTGGCTACGGTCTTGACATTAAGTTGTTAAATATCTGTCATGAGCATAGAAACCTTTTTAAATGAGTTTAAAAAGTTTTCACATACAATTCCAAGATTCCAAGACACCTTCGACTATATTCAACAATTGTTTAGGTCATCATGGAAAGAACATTAAAATCTATGTTTCTATTGAAGAAATATTTGATTCCTTTTGATCAAAAAAGTTTCGATATAAAAAAAACTGCAAAAAATACTTCCCATAGCTCATGTTCCATACACTGCCACCTTAACTTTTTTTACTCAAAATTTTATCTGAAAAGTTCTTCTATATGATTTTAAGAGCATTTATTTTTTATTTTTGAGGGATATTATTTTGAGGTTAGATGGTTGATTGATAACCTAATTGTGTTCTAATTACAATAGATTATATTAGACCGTACGTGCGATTCAGTTATTTATTAGACGCTACATTACCCCCTTGGAAGTGTTTTTTGTACAGAGTTCTGCCCTTGTCCATACCAGCAAGGTTAGGGGACACAGGATGAATGGATGTGAGCTGTATCCTTATTGTTGGTCCTTATGAATAGATCCAGTGGCGTGAACAGATTTGATGGGTGGAACATTGACTGATAGACATATTGGTCTTGGTTCCTGTCATAAACATACATTTACATTAGATGAGTGGGGAGGGAGGGGCCTTCATGTCAGGTCTATGACGTCATTACTAGGGCGTATGCACCTTGCAAGGACCTATGTTGGATCACTACTAGGTCTTCCAGTTGGGTGTACTGACGGGTGATTTTAAAATATGGTTTCACACCCTCCCGTCACGCAAATGATGGCACCATTAGTCTAAATTCATCTTTCCTCATTCCCGCACTCGCGTGTAGGGAATGTAAAGGGAGAGACAAACCATTTATGGAAAGGCACCCTCAGTCCACTCAGACTGGATTCAAACCCCGACGTCACTGGCAAATCAGAGCTGATGAGCTTGACGTTTAGTCCGCGTGTTCAACGTTGCGAGTTAAGGGAGGATGGGAACAAGAGTTAAGGAGGAAGAGAACAAGAGTTAAGGAGGAAGAGAACAAGAGCTAAGCAGTGGAAGAGAACAAGGGTTAAGGAGGAAGAGAACAAGAGATAAAGGGCGGAAGAGAACAAGAGTTAAGGAGGAAGAGAACAAAAACTAACGTGAGGTAAAGTGAACAAGATTTAAGGAGGAAGAGAAAACGAGCTAAGGGGGAAGTGAACAAAAGTTAAGGAGGATAAGAACAAAAATTAAGGAGGAAGAGAACAAGAGTTAAGGAGGAAGAGAAAACGAACTAAGGGGGAGAAGAGAACAAAAATTAAGGTGTGAGGAAAGTTAACAATAGTTAAGGGCATTATTTTTGCAGTTTTTATGACAAAAAACTTGCTTGTCCCAAATAAACCAAATATTGTTTCGGTAGATAAATTCATTTTAATTTTCTAGCGGTATTTGGACAGGATCTTCCACCCTCCTTTAAAATGTCCTGTTTACAGTCCACTGTATTCACGACTGGTATTACAAAGTGTAGAAGATTAAACTGAGTCTATCTACTATTTGTTAGTCAACGTTTGGTTTATTTTGGATCAAGCAAGTTTTTTGTCATGAAAACCGCAAAGATACTCCGTTAAACTCTAGTTACCTCCCTCTCCCCCCACACCCACCCACACGTTAACGTTCTGATCGTAGATCTAGGTTAATAGTGTGACGTATGTTTGTATCCTGTCGCGCAGGTGCACGGAGTAGTTGGCACTTTCAGTCGACCTTTGACACAGCCCAATTAACATAAACAACTTGATATCACCTGGAGTCTCGGTCACGAGTTCCCCCCCCCCCCTCCATCGTATGAATACAATCATTGTGAAGTGAGTGAGCTGTGAACTAATCGAACACTCGCTTGTCTTCTAATTTGAGTCTGAATTCAAATGTTGCCATCTTCCCTACTCTTGTGCTTTTCATAACTTACAAAGTTAACCTCGTCCAAAACTAAGAAAAAATTACGTTTTTTGAAAAAAAAAGTCCAGAATTATCATTAGTAATGGCTAGTAATATGCTTAACTTATTTTAATTTAAATATCAATTTTTGTATTCTCATTTATGTTTTCTCTCTCATTTGATGTACAATCTTAAAATAAATACCTGCCTCGGTGGCGTAGTTGGCTAACGCGCTAGTCGTGTTGAGCTCGACCACCGAGGACGGGAAGATCGAGGTTCGAATCTCGGTCGGGTGAACTGGGGGTGGTTTTCCCTAAATGGTTTTCCACTCTCCCTCCACGCAAATGCGGGTTCACTTCCTTTAAATTCAACCTTCCCTATTCCTAGTCCATTAGCGTAATTAGTACTTAAGCGTACAACCCGAACGGGTAGTAAGACGCGGTGCTAAATAATAATAGTAATAATAATTAAAATAAATGTTACCCAGATGAAACGTGAAGTTTGTTAAGGATTTACTGAGTATAAAATATGTGAATTAATTTTTATAGTTGGACTGACTTGAACATTACAATTATTCTTCGAGTATAATTTATAATTATTATTATCTAATCGAAATAGCACACATCCTCTATATGTTAAATTTATTAATTTTAAAAAGTAAGTTTCATAAAAAAACTAAGTAGAAATGTTTAAATTTATGTATTAAATTATAAATAAACTATAGTAATACTAGGTGGCCTGGCGGTGTAAGGTGTCAGACTTCTGTGCTTGGGGGTCCGGGGTTCAATCCTCTTTCCCGGCACAGATTTATCTGATTGCCAAACCCTTCCTTCACCTCTGACAAGATGTGTATTAATCACAACTTGGGAATGTGAGGAATGCCAGGCCTCCACCGTGGTTCGGATCCCACGTTAAACTGTAGGTCCTCCATTTCATCTCACAATCACACTACCATTACACATTAGCGTAAGTGCGTATAACCCGAACGGGTAGTAAGACGCGGTGCTAATATTGTGGAGGAGGGGGGGGTGTTTGGATGGAGGATGTGACTGCCCCAGGCGTGTTTTTCACCCTCCTCATCCTAGTAATGTAGTTTCCCTGCCACCAGTAATTGTGTTCTCACCTGCCGACTATATATGATGGCGGCAGCTGAGTGACATTTGACCCTGGGCCCCATTCAATACACCCACAGCTAACAACAACTGCTCAAAGAGCAGACAGCTGGGCAGCCACCACCTTTCACCGGACGTCTGCCCACTCACAATATATACCCTATGCAATGTGCACTTTCTAATCAAAAATTAACACTCGAATATGTTTTTGATTGTTTTAACGTAAAGTGTTATTCGACGGTTAACCCACACCGGTGGCCACGAGGACTAGATGTCGGACTCGTCTAGACTGGTTTGATGGTAAGGGAGAGAGGTAAGGGCAATAATCCTGGTTGGTGCACTGAGGGCGCTTTTTTTTCTTCAATTATTTCCAATTCCCTCTACCCGCAAATACAGGCATATTTCTTTTAAATTCTACCCTCCTCATCCTTGTTTCATTAGTGTGACTACACGCGCAGACCCCTGAGGGGTAGTAAGACTTGGAGTAATTTTTGTTACTGGTTAGTTTGTTAGTTGTTTAGTTAGAGAAAATGCGTGGCGAGTGGATAAGAAAAGCAGTTACTAACTATGTCCCAGTGATCCCAGCTGTGAGGGTCACGCCTTGAACACATCGTTCCCGGTGCGAGTCTGACGCCTTAGACCGTATGAGCATGCACAAATGACAGAGTTGTATTGCTGACAAACCATCCTGGCCTATATATACATTTCAACTCATGCTCCAAGTAATATACTCTTTCTCCAAGTAATGTACTCTTGCTCCAAGTAATGTACTCTTGCTCCTAGTAATGTACTCTTGCTCCAAGTAATGTACTCTTACTCCAAGTAATGTACTCTGCTCCAAGTAATGTACTCTTGCTCTAGTAATATACTCTTGCTCCAAGTAATGTACTCTTGCTCCAAGTAATGTACTCTCGCTCCTAATAATATACTCTCGCTCAAGCAATGTACTCTTACTCCAAGTAATATACTCTTTCTCCAAGTAATGTACTCTTGCTCCAAGTAATGTACTCTTGCTCCTAGTAATGTACTCTTGCTCCTAGTAATGTACTCTTGCTCCTAGTAATGTACTCTTGCTCCAAGTAATGTACTCTTACTCCAAGTAATGTACTCTTGCTCCAAGTAATGTACTCTTGCTCCTAGTAATTACTCTTGCTCCAAGTAATGTACTCTTGCTCCAAGTAATGTACTCTCGCTCCTAGTAATATACTCTCGCTCCAAGCAATGTACTCTTACTCCAAGTAATATACTCTTTCTCCAAGTAATGTACTCTTGCTCCAAGTAATGTACTCTTGCTCCTAGTAATGTACTCTTGCTCCAAGTAATGTACTCTTGCTCCTAGTAATGTACTCTTGCTCCTAGTAATGTACTCTTGCTCCAAGTAATGTACTCTTACTCCAAGTAATGTACTCTTGCTCCAAGTAATGTACTCTTGCTCCTAGTAATATACTCTTGCTCCAAGTAATGTACTCTTGCTCCAAGTAATGTACTCTCGCTCCTAGTAATATACTCTCGCTCCAAGCAATGTACTCTTACTCCAAGTAATTACTCTCCCAGTAATATACTCTTGCTCCAAGTATGTACTCTTCTCAAGTAATGTACTCTTGCTCCAAGTAATGTACTCTTGCTCCAAGTAATGTACTCTTGCTCCAAGTAATGTACTCTTGCTCCAAGTAATGTACTCTTGCCCAAGTAATGTACTCTTGCTCCAAGCAATGTACTCTTGCTCCAAGTAATGTACTCTTGCCCAAGTAATGTACTCTTGCTCCAAGTAATGTACTCTTGCTCCAAGTAATGTACTCTTGCTCCAAGCAATGTACTCTTGCTCCAAGAATGTACTCTTGCTCCAAGTAATGTACTCTTGCTCCAAGCAATGTACTCTTGCTCCAAGCAATGTACTCTTGCTCCAAGTAATATACTCTCGCTCCAAGCAATGTACTCTTGCTCCAAGCAATGTACTCTTGCTCCAGATGTATCTTGCTCCAAGTAATGTACTCTTGCTCAAGATGTACTCTTGCTCAAGTAAATTTTGCTCCAAGCAATGTACTCTTGCTCCAAGTAATGTACTCTTGCTCCAATATTCTCTTGCTCCAAGCAATGTACTCTTGCTCCAAGTAATGTACTCTTGCTCCAGAATGTACTCTTGCTCCAAGCAATGTACTCTTGCTCCAAGTAATATACTCTTGCTCCAAGCAATGTACTCTTGCTCCAAGCAATGTACTCTTGCTCCAATAATTATTCTTGCTCCAAGAATGACTCTTGCTCCAAGCAATGTACTCTTGTTTCCAAGTAATTACTCTTGCTCCAAGTAATGTCTCTTGCTCCAAGTAATGTACTCTTGCTCCAAGTAATGACTCTTGCTCCAAGCAATGTACTCTTGCTCCAAGCAATGTACTCTTGCTCCAAGTAATGTATACTCTTGCTCCAAGCAATGTACTCTTGCTCCAAGTAATATACTCTTGCTCCAAGCAATGTACTCTTGCTCCAAGCAATGTACTCTTGCTCCAAGTAATATATCTCTTGCTCCAAGTAATGACTCTTGCTCCAAGTAATGTACTCTTGCTCCAAGCAATGTACTCTTGCTCCAAGTATATACTCTTGCTCCAAGAATGTACTCTTGCTCCAAGAATGTACTCTTGCTCCAAGTAATTACTCTGCTCCAAGAATTACTCTTGCTCCAAGCAATGTACTCTTGTTCCAAGTAATATATTCTTGCTCCAAGTAATGCACTCTTGCTCCAAGTAATGTACTCTTGCTCCAAGCAATGTAACTCTTGTTCCAAGTAATATATTCTTGCTCCAAGTAATGCACTCTTGCTCCAAGTAATGTACTCTTGCTCCAAGCAATGTACTCTTGTCTCCAAGTAATGTACTCTTGCTCCAAGTAATGTACTCTTGCTCCAAGTAATGTACTCTTGCTCCAAGTAATTACTCTTGCTCCAAGCAATGTACTCTTGTTCCAAGTAATATATTCTTGCTCCAAGTAATGCACTCTTGCTCCAAGTAATGTACTCTTGCTCCAAGCAATGTACTCTTGTTCCAAGTAATATATTCTTGCTCCAAGTAATGCACTCTTGCTCCAAGTAATGTACTCTTGCTCCAAGCAATGTACTCTTGCTCCAAGCAATGTACTCTTGCTCCAAGCAATGTACTCTTGCTCCAAGTAATGTACTCTTGCTCCAAGTAATGTACTCTTGCTCCAAGTAATGTACTCTTGCTCCAAGTAATGTACTCTTGCTCCAAGCAATGTACTCTTGCTCCAAGCAATGTACTCTTGCTCCAAGTAATGTACTCTTGCTCCAAGCAATGTACTATCCATTGCTCTAGTAATACAGACTCGGAACATGTATTGAGATATTATATTGATTACTCTAGGTGTATTTCATCAATGCAGATGAGAAATATAATTAGAAAGCAGCTCCCTAGAAATATCAACCTAGAGGGAGAAGCCATGACCTGCCAACTTCTCTATCTTCGCACACATTTCACTGTAAGGGGGGAGGGGGTGTGTTACCCCCCATGTGTGCTTCCACCCCCTTGTAAAGGAGTGGTAACTGCCACTTGCCACGACCATATGGAGAGACCCGCCCACATAATTACACACCGTGATGCTCTTCCCATCTTCTGGTGTTGACACGTGGAGGGGAGACCCAACATCTACACGAGAAAGGGAAATAATAATTAACTGTTTCCAACACTTTGATGTCTCTTCAATTATGACTACTTGCTTTTTATACTTATGTTTTATATCGCCAGCCGGTTCTTTATATTTTTTAATGATATTTCTTACTTTCTTTATTATTGTTTCCGTCGGTGATCTCAAAGAGATGTGTCTTAGCTTTGTGAAGAACTGTCACTGGATAAAAAGAGGGTGAAGGGGAGTTAGTTGTAATTAAATGGGTTTAAAGTTTGATTCAAGATGACTAAATATTTTTGTTTAATCCCGCAACGGAAATAATTACAACCTAACGTGCTATGTGATTAACAACCTGTTCGGGCTATCCGCATTAGGGTTCGGCCAGACTGACAAGCGTGCGAGCGCGTGATTAGCAGATAGCTCTCGATAATTGTTGACGAGGAGGCTTCGAATCTTGGATCAGTGAACTGAGGGTGGTTTTAACAAGTGATTTATTGTTGTGGTTTTCTCATCCTCTCTCCACGCTAATGGTGATTCTTATTTGTAAAGGCCTACTTTGATAATATTGAAGTATTTTAACATATCAGTTTTACATATATATATATATGTGTATATATATATACACATAAAGGTATGGTTTATGATCTTACCAATTAAATTAGGCCATTAGTAGCAAGTGTGCTAAACCTATCAATAATAATAATAAAAATGTCAAAATGAGAAGTTCTCCTAGCACTCAATGAACCAACATACAATAATATTGCCCAGCGCCTGTAAACTAGACTGTACCGGGTAGAGCGCGCGCGCTTGAAAAATAGAACCAGTTCTATCTTTCAAGCGTGCTCGCTCCAGTCTGGCCACCTTTCATTACAACCAATGTGTTCTATTTTATATTTTAGTCGCTCGCCCAGTCTGGCCACCTCTCATTACAACCAATGTGTTCTATTTTATATTTTAGTCGCTCGCCCAGTCTGGCCACCTCTCATTACAACCAATGTGTTCTATTTTATATTTTAGTCGCTCGCTCAGTCTGGCCGCCTCTCATTACAACCAATGTGTTCTATTTTATATTTTAGTCGCTCGCTCCAGTCTGGCCGCCTCTCATTACAAGCAATGTGTTCTATTTTATATTTTAGTCGCTCGCTCCAGTCTGGCCACCTCTCATTACAACCAATGTGTTCTATTCTATATTTTAGTCGCTCGCTCAGTCTGGCCGTCCCCATAGTGAAATATCGATGAGAGATGTAGAATTTAAAGGAAGTGTACCTGCATTTGCGTTAAAGGGAGTAAAGAAACCATCGAGGACAAACCATCTCGGTTTACCGGGCCAGGATTAGAAGTACACTCCCTCCAACTTCAGCAAACCATACTAAACGAGACTGATGCCTTTAGTCAGCGTGGAGCTGGGTCGTTCCGTATGTTATCCCGACATGCACATTGTTTTAGTAACTCTTATAGCTGTCAGATAAATTTCTTACAGTGCAAACTGGACTGTATCACATTACTTAAAGATACTTATATTCATTTTTTCTTCAACTCACTGCATTTTTATTTTCGCGAATATTTTGTAAACAGTAAGACAGCAATAGTAGCTATGATACTGAGACCTTACACTACCCTCCCTCCCCCCCCCCCCCCCCACCTCCACTGGCCAACCTTCAGCACCCTTATGAAATCAGTCATAAGCGGTTCGAGAGGGGTGTCAAACAGTCAATGACTCGGAAGAACAGGAAGACCAAGTGAAGCTTCCATTGTCTACTTTCTCTAGAGTGGGGTGGAATGGAGCATTCAGTAGTGGGTATATAACTGTACACTCTCTGGGGTAAAACATGAGAACAACATATCACTGGAGCATTCAGTAGTGGGGATAGAACTGTACACTCTCTAGTGTAAAACATGAGAACAACATATCACTGGTGCATTCAGTATGGGGATATAACTGTACACTCTCTAGTGTAAAACATGAGAACAACATATCACTGGTGCATTCAGTAGTGGGGATAGAACTGTACACTCTCTAGTGTAAAACATGAGAACAACATATCACTGGATCATTCAGTAGTGGGGATAGAACTGTACACTCTCTAGTGTAAAACATTAGAACAACATATCTACCAATGTAGTTCAGTCTAGTGTAAATACCGCTCAAGAGTTGAATGTTTCTTGTCACGTGTTGTTGTATTAGGTTAAGTTGGTTAGTAAGACTTGTGATGGTGTAGCTTAGTGTATCTCAAGTGAACGTTTAGTACCTAGTTGATTGTACGTGGAATTGTAACAGCTATCGTTTGTGACTTTTATCCAGGGTAGTCGTTTTCTCCCCCCGAATGTACACTTGACCTATCTCACCTTAGCGCTACTCACGTGGATGTTGGAAGTGTCCTTAGCGCTTCTCGCGTGGATGTTGGAAGTGTCTAACGGGCGTCACTTTCGCAATAGACTGGGCTTGAGAGGGAGATCACAGTAGACTATCGCGTGGATGTTGGAAGTGTCTAACGGGCGTCACTCTCGCAATAGACTGGACTTGAGAGGGAGATCACAGTAGACTATCGCGTGGATGTACTCAGGGGTTTTCTCAATCTCCCTCATATACACGTGTAGCCCTTATGGGCGGAAAAACAAGCAACATAGAGTGCTGAGAGATAAAGGCAACATAGACAGCTGAGAGGGAAAGGCAACAGAGACGGCTAAGAGGGAAAGGCAACATGGACTGTTGAGAGGGAAAGGCAACATTGACTGCTGAGAGGGAAAGGCAACATGGACGGCTGAGAGGGAAAGGCAACATGGACGGCTGAGAGGGAAAGGCAACATGGACGTCTGAGAGGGAAAGGCAACATGGACGGCTGAGAGGGAAAGGCAACATGGACTGTTGAGAAGGAAAGGCAACATGAACTGTTGAGAGGGAAAGGCAACAGAGACGGCTAAGAGGGAAAGGCAACATGGACGGCTGAGAGGGAAAGGCAACATGGACTGCTGAGAGGGAAAGGCAACATGGACTGCTGAGAGGGAAAGGCAACAGAGACGGCTGTGAGGGAAAGGCAACATGGACAGCTGAAAGAGAAAGGCAACACAGACAGCTAACAGAGAGGCAACACAGACAGCTAAGAGAAAGAAAGGCAACATAGATAGCTAAGAGAAAGAAATGACACCCAATTCAACCCCCCCCCTTCCTTTTGCCACATAATATATTGTATGTGTGCCTCCCTCAAACCAACGCCCCATTTGATCAGAGAATAATGTGATGATGAATAATATCCTCCCTTAGGTCGAGGTTTGCTTCTATTTACAGAAGCTGTAATGTGTGGAGGGCTGTGTGTGTGTGTGTGTGTGTGTGTGTGTGTGTGTGCGTGTGTGCGCGCGCAACATAGGCTACACTCATTTGCAATTCTATTGTTGAGACCTCCTTGTCTGCTATTTTATACTTTACATTCATTTTAATGGAGAATCAGGGCTAGCATTATCAAGCCAAAAAACTTGACCAAAAATGTTTGTCAATAAAGAATTTATCTTTAAATATCGCGGGTTTATTTATTACTACCTACTATGATTCGAAGCTATTCACAAAGGCCGCAATGGATGTTTGCGAAGGAAATAGAAAAACAACTTAATATTATTATTAATTAAGGCAAATGGAAAATCAAAAGTGAATTCTACGATTTTAAAACAATGACAAAATTACGGTGTGTTGAATTTTTTTTATCGATATCGATTTAATTTAGAAGAAAAGTTTTTATTAACGACATTTTAATTTGCTTGGATGAGGAACCTCATCAAAAGGAAATGGATTAGCATGTTCCTGTTCATTGAGCTATGACCCTGGTCCAGGACTTGTGTATGTACACCACTGACAGTTTATGGTCCAGAACACACGTTTGTACACCCCTCAAGTGCACAATGCACTCCTTCCATGTATTGACCGTACCAGGATCGCAGGTTGCATTATGGGTGGGTGGTGTGTAGCTCCCGTGGTATTGTTCGCGGTCCCATCCATCTTTGTCTGAATGTCCGTAGGCGGGGTCCAAGCAAGAGAGATTACACCAGCCTCACAGGAAATACTGGCCGACAAAAGCCACCAATAGAGACACGAACTCAGTACCCCAGCACAATATCCAGTCACAAGAGAATCATCTCCAAGATGTTGGTGTCTTCATGAACCGGTGTCAGTCACAAGAGAATCATCTCCAAGACGTTGGTGTCTTCATGAACCAGATGTCAGTCACAAGAGAATCATCTCCAAGATGTTGGTGTCTTCATGATTCAGATGTAAGTCACAAGAGAATCATCTCCAAGATATTGGTGTCTTCATGAACCAGATGTAAGTCACAAGAGAATCATCTCCAAGACGTTGGTGTCTTCATGAACCAGATGTCAGTCACAAGAGGATCATCTCCAAGATGTTGGTGTATTCATGAACCAGATGTAAGTCACAAGAGCATCATCTCCAAGATGTTGGTGTCTTCATGAACCAGTTGTAAGTCACAAGAGCATCATCTCCAAGATGTTGGTGTCTTCATGAACCAGATGAAAGTCACAAGAGCATCATCTCCAAGATGTTGGTGTCTTCATGAACCAGATGAAAGTCACAAGAGCATCATCTCCAAGATGTTGGTGTCTTCATGAACCAGATGAAAGTCACAAGAGCATCATCTCCAAGATGTTGGTGTCTTCATGAACCAGATGAAAGTCACAAGAGCATCATCTCCAAGATGTTGGTGTCTTCATGAACCAGATGAAAGTCACAAGAGCATCATCTCCAAGATGTTGGTGTCTTCATGAACCAGATGTAAGTCACAAGAGAATCATCTCTAAGATGTTGGTGTATTCATGAGTTACGGGATCTCACTGCAGAATTCACTCGTAACTGAATATTTATAATAGATCAGATGACCGCAGTAAAAAATATCATCACTTGCTAATCGCTTACTGTGGAAGTTAATACAGCTCGAGCCATAAGAAAGATAGAGTGAGAAAGAAAGTGAGACAGGGTGCGAGAGAGTGTGTTAGAGAGATGGGTGCGTGGTAAAACCATCCCGGTACTTTTTGACGTAAGGGTTGCGTCACGCGGCTTTCGCGTGTATGTGTGGCAGGCGGACCGCCTGGGTGGAACCCCTGCCGTGATGTCACGCTGTCA